>DWLS01003825.1:0-15034 GCA_018246255.1 Pachliopta kotzebuea | reverse complement strand
CACGTCTCAGAGCCGTAAGTCATCACTGGTAACACACATTGATTGTACACCTTTGTCTTAAGGCATTGAGGAATGTTAACTCTAATATTTATATTATGTATCAATAATTTTAAAATTTTATATACATTCTTGATAGCATCTGGTCCAATATGTTTATGTCACCGGCAATTATCGACGGTTCATTGTAGAATAAATATCATTAATAACAAACATTTACATCATTTAGTTTGTAATAACGTAATATTTTTCATGTATAATTATAATTTAACTTAGTACCCGTCAATATTTTTAATATTCATATGATAATATTAATCTGTATCATACAAAAACATATTATTTGATAAATATTATTGGTATTACAATTATATACATAAGAATATATATATAAAAATATAGGAATATATAACTCTCAAAACATTTAAATTATAATAAACAGTTATATTATCCTATAATATAGCTTTCAACAAAGCTTTTACTTTACTTAAAAGTTTATTTTTTTCTCTATAAAGAGAATTGAACAGGAAAATTTTATGCTTAGTAGATACTGTATGTTTAATTTCTCTTTAAGCGGAAAAGTGAGCTTAGCAATAGGGCCTGTAAGAAATATAGCCCCTAAAAGGAAATTAAATATTAAAAGACCATCACGGCAAAGATTTTACGAGTATTAAACAGCGGCCTTCACCTAAAGTGAAAGACGCTTTCACCACGTTACACAGACTTAGACGCAGGGGGTCGTGTCAACAGGGTAATAACAAAATTTTGATAAAATATTTCCGGTTCCCCGTCTTTTGAAGTTTCTAAACAGGGAATGTCATCATTGACATAATGAATATGGATATTTTCCAGTTTCAGCAATGTTTAAAAGGAACTGGAAGAGAAAATTTAATTTGAAACAAAGGAAAAGATTTTAAAGGCGGTGTATTTATCAGCCATTTTAATATTAAAATAATTTCTTTCGTAAAAGATACGGTTGCATTGTAATGATGAAAGTAAACAAGACTGACACTGTCGTGAATGTATCCAATTAAAAATGTTTTAAATGAAAACTTTTGCGACTGTTTTCAAACGTTGCTATAAGTCGAGTACTCTAATGCAGACTTGCTTCATTCATTCGTTTTATTCTGACTGCTATTTACGAGCTCACGGGGTGCACTAAGAGAGTACTACACTCCTTACTCATCTCCCTTGATATTATATTTAATGGAGACTTCCATATAATTTTTTAAATTAATGTCTCTAAAACTTGCATATTATTTTTTCACAAAATACGTTCTACATATAACAACGCTTAAAATACTTTAGTCGTGATAAACTTTTACTTTAAATGTTTATGTTAAGCAACAACTTCAATCAATATGTTGGGCCGTATGGATTGTTTATTGATACATCGAGAGGCCCATCAGAGGTCTATTTGTTACAGCATCGCTAGCTTGAAGCAATATTGTCATCTGATTTGAATAATGGTTATATATTCATCAAAAACCACACTGTAACATTACAAAACTAAAGCTGTATAAACTATAGCATTTTTAATTTAAATTCCTGAAACATTTTGTTAGAAACATCATTTAGGAAAACTACTCGTACGAAAAAATTAAAAAAGGTTTTATTAATTTAAGGCACGGCTCTACTTGATTATGAAAATAACTGTAAAGCTTTATATAGGCTATAATTTTTAGACAAAAGTATTTACGGAAAAGAATATTTAGTGAGATTGAGCTCGGTTTACAGAGATAGATACATTAACATATTTTAATTAAAATTATTACTAAGCATCTTACTTTTAGGTCGTAAAATATCATACATCTGTTACTACAATTAATAATTCAAAACCAGGTCATGTTTCACTACACGACCACCTATCGAATCGTAGCTTTAACGTCCGTTTAAGACAATAATTGGTATACTAAGGACATCCATTTAACAGGGAACAGTCCTCACTGAGAATGCCTACCCCTTTGTGTGGACCGTCTATTTAGTTTCTACATTAATTTAAATACCCTGGCTGCTTAAAGAGTGAAAGCCCCGACATTCAAACGTACTACGAAAAGTCTTTCTTATCATATTTTATAATTGTGTCCATTTATCATACTAAAGCTTTAATTCACTAGTAGGTGGAATTCGTAAGAACTACAGCCTAAAAAGTTATAATTGTTGTAATATTTATACCTATAATCAATAATTTATGAAGAATAAAAAGTTAAAACAAATACTAAAGTAAAAGTACAATGTAAATTTAATTTCGTAAGTAAAATTTAAAATGTTATAAATTTGATAAAGACTCGCAACTCAAAAATTGGCTTCTTGCCGACAAAAGGGATAAATCCTTTATGACAAAGAAATAGGATTCTACTTAAGTTTTAGAAGCTCGGTAAATAAAGTCTCGGAGGGAACTAAGCCGAAGACTAGTCGAGATGTAAAGAAAGATTATTTTTGTATACAAGAAAAATCGGCTTTAAAAAGATATTAAAACTTATCAAAAACAATATCCTTCAATTGTAATATGTAGTTAACCCCCCTATTGTCCTCACAAATGGGACCCGGTCTTTCTCTCCCAAAGTGAGAGTAAAGGTCATTTTATCTAGCTGGTCCAGCGGAGGTGGACGGTTTTCATGTGTTTACTAAAGCTTTTGGTTTGGGAATATGTTGGTTTCTCACGATATTTTCCTTCACATAAATACAACTAATATTTTTTAAATATTACATGAACGTAGCCGATAACAATATAATTAAAAAATCAGTTATTAAATAATAACTATTTTTCTAAGGTAATAGATAATAGTATAAGTTTATGGTATATACTCCGTATATAACCATTTAGACAACGTAGATACTGCTGATGTCACATTCAATATATGTCACGCGGTAACTCCCACAGATGTGTTTTATAGCCGTTTGGTGTGCCCTCATAAATGAAATATCATTAATGCCTTGCAAGAGACTGCGTAATTATGGTAACATACCATTATTTTTTTTATTCTACGATGCTATGACGAGTAGCTATAATCTGATAGAAGTAGTAGGGTAATATGATATACGCTACACCACTTTGTGATTAAGGCGAGGTATGAGGCGATAACCTATATATTCTCATTACTGGAATATTATAAATGTGTTCGCTAGGTACATGAAATTTTTCGAGCCCATTGAAATCACTCACTAAATTTTCTATAGTAAAGGAATTTACTCGTTTGTTTTATTCGTGAATATTATTCAGAAGTATAAAACTCATTACAAGTTAATCTTGATAGTAAACTAAAGTGTTTTTATTATCATTTAATATCAAAAGAATTAACGTACATTTGTAGAGTCGTTAACTAAATCTTAAATACTGACAGGAAAATATATATCGATGAGGTATCCATTTATAGTATCAAAACAGCTCATACGATCCTACGGATTTATCTCGTTGCTTGATGAGAAACCGCATAAATAAACATAGCTCCGCTGCTCTTAAACCGGTAGCTATTTGATATCCATGTGCATAGTTTAAAGAATAATATCGCTACAATTTAAATTCTATTTACCAAAATATAAACAATTAGTTACACAAATACCAAAGTCACATTTTGGCATTGGAAATTGAAATTATAGGAAATCATTTTATGTCGAAAGTTAACAAATTCATTTTAACGATTTCCAAGCATTCAATACATCGCGAATGCAAACTTCGTGTTACTGCGAAACTGTAGCAAAACGAATTGCAAAACTGGAGGAGAAGAGAAATTTAGAATATTCCATTTCAAGCCAATAATTATATTACCATTTCCATTTTCTTTTTAAAATAGATCCAATTTAATTGATCCGCTTACCTTTTTCTTTTCACTTATATCCCGAATACATTTTATTCAATAAGTATTACAGGTAATTTATATATGAACAGGATTTTTATTATGGTACCTAAAAAATTACTAACAACATATTTTATTTTGTTACTGGATACTCAGAAAAATATATATAGAATGAGCCATTTGCCCATAAGAAACAAGACATCGTTTCCTTGTTTCAAAAAGTTTTGAACAAGCATGAACCGGTCAAGAGTGAAAATAATATACCATACTTAGTAAAGAGATTAGTACTGACCTAGTAATTTCTTCCAATAACTTGCAAGGATCCGCCGCGTAGAACTTAACTCCGAAGTAGAATGTATGCGTATCTGAACCACGGAGCTGACGCCTTAGTTTCCTTCCTACGTCCAACCAGTGCTGCGAAAAATGTTTATCATATATATCAAACTTAACACATATCCTAATTACTCTTTGTACTACTTATTTGGATATTTTAAATAAATGATAATTTTGTATTAACTGCTTTCAAAGTATTCTAGTTTGTACTCTTTACCTTTATTTACTGTTTAGGTACGATTAGTTTTATTTACATTAAACGGCAAAATTAGTTAAAAAAATTCTTACCGTTTGATTGTCCTGGTCAACATACCGGAGACCGAAATAAGCAGTTTCGAGAAGGTCTAAATGCCTATACACTACGTCTAGGAGCGCCTGACCTGGAGAGCTATCCTGTAAAAATATTTCAGTGTTATAAAATCCAAAGACTTATTTATTTATGTCTATATATTTATTATAGACAGTTTGTTATATTATCAAGTAATATTTATAGAATAATAAGAAATATATATAATGTATTTAAATAAAAAGCTTAATTTGAGAGGAATGGAAAATTACTCTTAACACTAATGTAGCTTTGAATAATACGACTCATCTCAGATATTCGAAATGAATGTTGAGTTATAATTTCGTGAACTGAAAATGCCTTTGCCCCGGGCTCCGTAAAATTCTCAGAGAGTCAACTTAATCAACCGTTAGATATATAATTTCTTTTGGCTTAATTCGTGCTCAAGGGCATAATTTTATGGAGTAATTCATTTCAAATGTTTTGCTAAGTGAAATGAAAATTAATGTATATTTATTATAAATGATAAACACTCAAATGACTATTTCGTAAGTCCCGATAATATTTTAATTTTGACAAGACAAATTTGCGTAACAAAACGCACGAAGCAGGAATCAGGCTAAATATTTAGAAAATCTATAATCTATAATCTATTGGAGAGGCCTACGTTCAGCAGTGGACTGCAATAGGCTGAGATGATGATGATGATGATTTAGAAAATCATTGGTATAAGTAATATTATTAAACTGTTAACATTCTGCAGCTATCTTTAGTATATTTGATCAGTCGTCAGAAGCTGTTATTGTATAAAAAAAGGAATGGTATTCTTAAACTACGTTGTAAGAATAATGAAAGCGGAAAGAATCGCGTCTGTGCTACACTCCCACGATATCGAAACAAGTATGCTACAAATTAGAATTTCTCGATGCCTGACTTTTCTCAATTAAGCTCATTCACACGCGATCGTGCAGGACCAGTAAGACCAGTAGTCGGCGATATGGCATTGGCAACATAATGATAGGGGGAGGAACTTGGAAGCTCTCACGAACATCTCGAAGATCTTCGCGTGCACCCGTCCTTTGATTGACTGGGAATACTGAACTCGCTTAAAATCGCTAAATTTATGCAAATTTATCAAAACAAAAATGAAGAAAAAAAAATGATTTAATAATAAATCTTTTTAGTAATAAGAGTATGTATATTACCGATGTCTACTAGATAAAAATATATCCATTGTAGCGTATAAAACAATGAAACAATTGTAAATAAACTAAATGTATTGTATATACTAAAAACCAATTACTTGTCTACGTAACAGATTCAACTAAATAGAATACGACTCATTTAAATTAATCGGATTACAAACGCAAAAGTTTTCTCGTCTGAATGTAATATGCCTTTATATCCTATTATGAAGTTAATGTCTACGTTGTATTAGATCTCGTTCGTTTGTCGGAGAAAAACGAAACAGTTTGTTGAGTTGAATAATAAATTATTTAATCATATAGTTGGCTTGTGCTGGGCAACTCACTTCTAACTCAAAAAATGGGCAACCATAATATAATTTAACAACCATATTGAAATTTGCGTGAACATAACACAAATAATAAAACACGTTAAGTGAAAATATAGTCATCCTCTTTTAAGCTAATCATTATTTTCCTTAAAGTAAAAAAACGTAAGGATCCTTACATCAGGTTATTTTTTCTTAATAAGAAAAGTCCGCTGTTTGTAAATGTTATTATCGCACTGTCATCATTAAAACTTATATGGGACCAAATAAACATCGCCTTATATTGAGCTTTCCTTCCACGACTGCAGTACTTCGCTGCCGTTCTAAGAATAAAGTGTAGTACTCGAGATAACTTGAAAAGAAACTAATTACTCCACTATTGGAGGGAAATTTCCGTAGAGACGAGTTTTCTTCGAACACTTTAATGGAATATTTTTACCATACAATTCACAATTAGTTGCGTTTATAACGGAAATGTTGTAAATACATACAATTAAAAAGAGCAATAAATATACAAATAGATTGTTGGAAAGGTATGGAATTATTTAATAAAGAATATTAAATTTTTTTTTGGTACCTTTGAGATTATAAGATCAAACATTTCTAATAGAACATCCTTTTACATTTTATATCGACGAAGCAATATCCAAAATATCCATTGTTGTATTTAACAACCACTACAAACGCTTCTGCAATCGATCGTCATTATTATACTTTTGTTCATTTAGTAAGAAAGGCAAAAGTTACAACTTGATCCTTCTTTCATCATTTCTTTCTTTGTTTACCTTCTTGTAAATTCTTGCAATACTCTTTTTCTTTTTCTAACAATAGTCTGTCTTTCTCTACTAATTTTCCGGATTTTATTTCCGTTTGTTAATTATTTATTACCTTGACGTATCGCCAACATTTCTTAAATTTGTAGAATCTAGTTTTATCATATGTGTAGTAACATAAGAAATTATATACACGTAAATGTAAGAAATTATAAAAACTAGCGAGAATCAGCCCGATACAGGCAATGCAAGGGCGGTGTGGAGGCTTTTGGAGAATCTATGTACGTGCAACAGTGTATATCTAATAGTTGTTGAAGATGATTATGTTCACTCTTCCAATCTAAATATTGTAAAATATATAATAATTATAAACAGTGGAGAATCCGGGTTAAGAAAATATTACATCTTGTTATTAATACAATTAGTTAATAGTTTTATAGTTCCTTATTTGACTTGAATACAAACAAAGACTTTTATTGTCAAATGCAAAAACATTGCTTATTGTCCGTCAATTTGGTTTGGTTTGGTGCTGTTTAAATGAAAATTGTTTGTGTAATTTAAATAACAAATGTTAAGTATTATATATATACGTAACTAAAATTTTTTTTCTTTTTAACATTACACCTTTTTTCCATCTTCTTTGTTTTCCTCTATTTACATTTATTTCCAACATGTTTAAGTTCTTCCGTAAAAAATTTAAGTTTTTGTTTTAAAAAAATCTTTTTAAATGTATAAATAATATTCAAACATGTCACTTATGCAAACATATGTAATTTAATAAATTAACGTCGTTGTTAATACTAAAGCAATTTCGTTTTAGGGGGAAAAAGATGACAATAAAGTCTGCAGTGATAAAGAAGTGCTGGGCCCGAAGTGCATTTCAGCAGTGAGCCGTGAAATGCCGCGGAATCAATTTACCGCCGCGACGACACCGGGCAACCTCCCCGCGCCATACACTTCACTGTCTACTAAATTACAGAGCAATTTCTTCGACACACGTTTCAGCAGTCGAGACAAATAAGACGTTGCTACCAAAAGGGAACGCTTTCATTCCTCTGATTGTGCAATAAAAAGAACGCAGTATTTTTGTTCCACTTTGTCCTCTTTGTACATTGTTAATTTTTTTCATTATTAGGTGAGGTGACGAGCGAAGCGTTCACCGGATGATAAGTGATATGGTTGCCTATAACAACACGGCTCTGGTTAAGATGATATAAAAAGCACCACGTTGCGCTCTTCGCCTTGAGACATGGAGTGTTATGTCTCGTTACCAATGAAGCAAAACACTGTAATGTTTAAAAACTATTGTTTGGTATTACAAAAAAGATCTACAGCAATAGGTATTGCATTCATCATTGCTAGGCAGGTGCCTAGACAGTCGTCACTAAAAAAGACTTACCGCAAATTGTCCTACTATCAATTTAAATTTACAAACTATTTGATATGATATTATCATTATCAACACTAATTCCAGAAGTCGAGACAGTTACGGCAATACTATCAAAAAATAATGTGGCAATATTTCGTGTTATGAGATTTTAAAGGCTTTTTTATTATTCTAAAAACATAGGTAAATTTGCTTAAAAATACTAGTATGAGGGAAATTTATACTAAGCTCTAATCTTAAAAAATATATAACTTTACAAGAGAAAATATCTTCATCTATGAACTGATTACATAATCACATCATCTGTAGAATAATTCATAACATAATGATTGCTATGTTTACATAGACGTCCCCAAAGGCAGTGTAAAAATATATTAAAAAAACTATGCAGGAGATAATACAAAAATTTATTTGATACCACAAAGAAAAGTTAATACTTTTTAGCATCTCTTCTTTCTAGTAATGTACATATTTTGTTCATTTTGTGGGATAAACAACTACGATTATGTAACTTTGGAAATATCAGAAAAGTACATTTTGGAATAAATATGTAAGTTACGCGGACGATTAATAACAAGGCAATAAATACTTTCTCGATGCAGGTAAAGCCATAACACGAAAAGGCCCATAATGACTCATTACTATATTATTTAAAGAACAAATTTTAATAACGGGTAGTATTTCAATTACTTTTTGCCTTATATAAAAAATTAGAACTGTTTGCAATATAAATAAATTCTCAGTAAACAATCCAATTTGTACGTTATGAGAGAGAGGAAAGTTTCACTGGATCCGTTTGAGACAAATGGCCCTTTGTAGATAGGAAAAGTCTGGAAAGGGCGACGATTTATCTAAAATAACCATACAATTTAGCGGGAAATGTCGAACTCCCGTCGGTTCCACTTTACCCAAATTGGCGATTCAGTCCAATATATCTTTGGAATTTGTTTGACGTACAAGTTACCCAATGGATCGTAGGCCAGAAAAAAATATCTATAACAGTTCAAGCGTTATTTACGGTTATGTCACAGAGTTATAGTAACTTGTAACTGAAATAACTTTTGGGTATATAAGACAGCGGCGGTAACTCTATTTAGGACCATTCTCAACTTTCAGTTGGTGCTACAAAAATTACAGAGACCATTTAATGTTTCCCAGCAAGTGTTAGGGGGGTAATAAATCACTTCTTTATTGCCCTTGTAAACAAGCACACACACCCATACAAACCTGAAGTGTGTTATCGCCCTTCAGTAAATGTTTATTCACCGTTGTGATAACTTCCACATAAATTAAAATTTATATGTATTTAACAAAATGTACAATAAATATGTTGCTTAATTTTAATTACTTATACTACATTTCTATGGAAACTGTAATTTCTATGAACTCCATTCATTGCCAGATATTGAAATTCAACTTTTTGCGTGAACTGTAACTTGGTATGATATTATTTCACATTTTAATTAATGTTGTAAATATATCATTTACATTTTTTTTTTCATATTAATAAAATTTATGTTTATGTAAAATTATTTGGAAATGTAAATTTACAGGTTAGAGAGGTTATTTACAAAGGTAATGACGATAATTACATAGCTAAAAGGCGCGTGGCCGCGGCCGCGAGTCACTCTCACATTCACAACGCGGCGACAATACCAGCCAAATAGAATTTAATATTCATAGAGTCGACGTACGATTCAGTGAATTCATCGCCCGCACCTTAGACCCAGGCCCCGCATATAAAAGACCTTCCACGGACCCCTGGGTGTACTTCAAATAATTCGTCTCAGAATACTTGCACTCCAACGAATATGAGGGAACGGAATCACAAAAAAAATGTATCTTTGTTTCATACGACGATATTGAAAAATACCGACAATGTCCATGGGGACGCTCGCAATGAATGGCTTCGGCGTAATCTGGCCAATTTTATATAGAAATAGGAAAAACTTGGGACAATAAAACAATGAAACCACGAATTTCGTTTGAAGTTTGTTTTTATAGTAGACTGGTTACCAACTTTTAATATCACTATAATAAAATTAAATTTTACGAATTCTTACTAAAAATATTATTAAGAAAATCCTTAAAAAAAAATAAAAAAAAATAGGTTAAATAATTAATATTACTAGGGTATTAATGCAATGCTTTAGTTACTAAGATGTTCTTGTTAAATATAATCTAAATTACCGTAAAATTAATTACCTGTATCTCGTGCAGCAGCTCCCTCTCGTCTAGTAAAACAACGCGACACGCTAGTGTGCGCGGCGCTGGGCAGAGGCATTCCATCATACTGCTACCACCAGCCAGCAGCACTGTAACAGACGTCATTGTTATTTATCATAGCAAAACTTCTTACTATAATTTAATGAAATCTATTTTAACAACCAACATTAACAAACTTAAAAATCGTTAATAAAGTTGTATCGCCACATCAAAGCATGTTCGTTAAGCTAATCTAAAATACGGTGTAATTTTAGTTATATTTAATTCAAACAAAATAAATACATCTATAGAAATAATTTAAAACTAACAGCTGCATTATACGATTTATACTTTAAACGTACTCGTACAATTTCCTGATATCCATTAATGCTCGGGATTTGTTTATCGTTTGCCCTCTCGTACGCTATTGAGGTATTTCAAAACACAGATGGTTACATTGGTGTTCTATCCACAAAGCGCGAAGTTGTTTGAAGGCAATTACGGAGTTATTTGCAGCCGTACTCAATAGTGAAATAACCAAAGGGTTGGTCGAAACCAAATACATCCTCGTTAAAAGTTAGCCCCGAGAATGCCGAATCGCGCCGTTTGCGGTTTTAACAATTTTATTTTAATTAGTAAACTGCACACCTATCTTAATGACATGATATAAATTGCAAGTTTAAATTTCAATTAAAAAACAAATATTAATGACTAGTCTAATACTTAATAACATTTACACGCAATATTGGAAAATGATAAATTTATGTGCACGATACTTAAAGACAATGAAAAATATTGTACTTTCTTATAAATGAGAGAATAGATATTACCTTACAAACTAAAATTAAACAAAGCGTGAAAGCAAAAGGCTACATTAAAACGGCCTGAATACAGCATTCCAAGACTCTTAACATCAAGACAAACCAAGAAGTTTGAAACAAACAACAAAGACGGCAATACGAGCCATTAATCCGAACGATCCCGGCAGAGATTAGTGCTCCTATTGACCCGCGTCCCCCGCCCCCGCCCCCCACACCACACCACACCTAGAAAACATTTTCCCGCTATTGTCTGAGTGGGAAACAAAAAACGAATCGCGATTGACAACGCGGTCGCGAGGCTCTCGCCAGCTTCTTGCCATTTTCCCTTTGTTCAAAAATCATTTACTTACACCTAGCGTCATATAATCAATTTACTTAAAATTACCCGCTATAATTCTTTTCATTATTGAGAAACTTCAAAAATATAATTTAAATGTATATTAATTATAATAGTAAAGTATTTGTGAGGTACATCTGTGTAACAGCTGTCGTTGACGTATGAGATCCAAATTATTGTGAGTGCACGCTTCACTATTCATGACCTCATTGTTACTGAACACCATGTGAAATCGAAGTCAACTGGTTACAAAGTTATAGACAGAGAAAAAATTTTGTAAAGTATAAACCATAATTAACCTTTATACTTGGTGGTTTAACAAAAAATTTAATCTTGTGTTAAACAGTCACCACTTGTTAACAAAAATGATATAAAAAAATATATATTTAAATTACGCCTATAAAGACAATGAAGGGTTTTATAAGTAGGAATGTTTAGTTTTTTAATTTTGCAATGAGTTAAAAATTTTCTTATTTAAAAATTACAAATGTAAAATGTATTGTAGTGATGTCTTTTTACATAAATGACAGAATTTTAAAGATTTTTTTCTACTGCCTAATTGTTAATAACTTGTATTAATAATTTAAACAAGTAAGTTTATCATTAAAAAAAAATCTATTACTAACTTTTAAATTATTAGCTAAAATTTGTGCAAAAATGGTGAGTAAAAATTTATGGATAAGTATATCTAATAGTCCAATTCCTACCATAGCCCGTGGGAGCTATTCAGAGAAAGGGGTCCAAATTATTTGTGAATACCTTCTTATAAAATCAAAATTGAATGATTAAATATAAGCATCAATTATTGGTTAAAATAAATAGCGGTTTGTAAATTTTTTTACAAAACTCATCTCTTTCTTGTCCAGGTTTTAGTTTAAATATTTAACTGAAATGTTAAAATTTTAAATATTTTGTTTCGAAATCTAAAACAGTAACAAAGTTTCAAAATTACATGGTCTCTATAATATTATTAAATAAAGTTGGGTATCGATTTGGTGACATCAGTAATATTAACAGAAGTTACAGTTTTTTCAAAGATTTTAAATAAACTTTTTTTTAATATGATTGCACAGAAGAATGAAAATACCTTTTTAAAATAATAAACGAAAGTATTTAAATAGTTTAAATAACATAGACTTAAGAAGAATTTAAATGAATTATTACCTTATGTAGTCTCTTACAGGTTAAAACAGATGTAGGAAGGTAAACCAGGTCGCCAAAACAAAGTTTTAATTAACAAAACAAACCATGACCAATGTTTTATGTATTCGGTTACTGACACTCGACAATACGTTAAACAATACATTACATTTCTATCTTGGACATTTTTATATGATAACTACGAAAGTCCTAATTATCGCGCAATCATTAATTTGCTACAGAGCTATTGTACCTCTCTCCTCTCTCTCCCGAGAGAATTATCTCTAAAAAATAATTAGAATGATTAGAAATATATTACTTATTCTTTACCAGGATAATCATCCTTAATGTTATTAATGTTTTTGATTTGGCCTTTAATTATATGGGATCATCTTGGTTAGGACCTAACTCTGATTATTCATCAATTATCAACTATCTATAGAATATTTAAGAACATTTTTTTGTCTTTTTGTATATTAATTATTTTGTATTATAGAATAAAATTTGTTTTATTGGCACATTTTGCGATCTTCTAAGCTTCCGCTATATTATCATGAATTTAACTACATTTATTTAAAAAAAATTGAGCTCTTTGGACTTTTATTATTTAATACTTTTTAGAATAATTAATCGATTTAATAGGATTCACTATGAATAACATTTCTTTGCAGACATTGCAAGTACTTACTTGGACGCTTTGGTAACGAAATCGATTAGAGTCCTTTAATGGAAAGAAAAATACTGCATACATATTTAAATAAGTCATGTTAAGTTTTTTTATACCGTTAAATATTTGACGAATTAATGACTATTTCTTAAGTAACGACGTCCGCAAGAACAAATTTCTTAATGTAGTGTTACAGAATATATATTAATACAGAATGTATTAAGAGTAATATTAAATATTACTCTTAATAGATTCTTTATAGCTTATTTTTATTACTTATTATAATAAAGACCTTAATAACAACATGAAGTAATTTCCCTTATATTAAAATCATAACCAATATAATATAACTTACTTTATATTGACTTTTTATGACATCTATATGATAATTAAAAATGTATTGACTAATACAAAATTTTCTATAAATTTCTTCTTACATACTAAACGTATTTGCTGTTAAAAATGTTCGTTATTATACCCTTTTTTAACAAAAACGACAATGTTACGCACGCTCTTTTGTAATGGTATTTCATTTGACAAGGGTTCTGTACTTTTACTCCTGCCTCTTTAACTGTGTAATTAATGTTTTAAAATAAAATTATGATATTTGATACAAAATTATAATGTTTAAAGTATAAACTAAAACACTTGGTAATTGCGGAATTGAAACTTTCGGAAAATATTCAGCTTTATAAGGCAATTGTTTAGTAGCGGCAGACGTCTGTGCGCAGGTACAGCTTAGAGCGGACGCCTGCGGATGCCGTCACGCGCCCGCCTCGCGCATATTGATGTTGGTTCGCGCTTTGAACACAAACTCAGTTTTATTCATAGTAAACCACCGGCGAGGAGGACAAATGATAGTTCAATGGTTGTATGTTAATGTTTTATACTCCATACCTGTTTTGAGAAATGCATGTGTATATTGATTACATGCGTTTTATATGCAGAAATCTACATTAGTTCCTAAATGAACAGTGCGGTAATTGCATATTTGTTTTGAAGAAAATTATATAAACAAAATTATGGATTTAAAGAATTGGTAATATATAACAAAATATTATATTATCTTTATTACGAAATGGACGATACATGTTATAGGCTCGTTATAAATATTTTTTCTTATTAATTAGATTTTCATGTGTAAATGATACATTTAAAAACTCTTAACAAAATATATGCGTAATGAATATTTCCAATCTCCAAGTGATTATTTAACTTCGCGTTGTGTCCCATAATGTGTTTATAACTTTACTTGCCAATACCTTCGAATGGTAAAGAGTGTAATCATCATAAGTATTTTTGTGATAAAGAGGAAGAAATTAATGCCGTTAACCATGGGAGGTAAAAGATATTGTAGATAAGTGGTGCAACTTTATATAAAACGATTAATTTAATGTTATAATAATTTTTAAAATTTACAAGCCAAATTGCTTTCATCGCCGATGACCTGCAAGAATGTATTATACATTTATCTATCTATCCGTTACGTCACTTGTCACCTTATTTCAGCGCAATCGTCCATTCGGTTAGATCTGCTAAAGTTTATACTCATCTTGTAGCACCGTCGAAAGGCAAAGAAGAAAGCTAGAAAATGTTTTCCATGTTTGAGCTTATATTTGTATCAATATTCATACAGTTCAGTTAAATATTACATTTTTTTTTTTTTTTTTTATAACATCTGAGGGGCAAACGCGCAAGACGGGTCACCTGATGGTAAGTGATTCCCCGCCGCCCACGGTCACTAGCGATGCCAGTGCGGTGCCTACCCTTGGGATAACAAT
>DWLS01003824.1:0-15038 GCA_018246255.1 Pachliopta kotzebuea | reverse complement strand
TCGTAAAACGAAAGACAACACAAACATATAGCACGTAGTACAGTAAATCGTGTAAAAAACATTATCAAAGAATATTTACGTCCGTATCAAATGAACGCCATTTTAGAACTCATAAGAAATTGTCTAAAAAAATAATCGTGACAAAATTCGTAAAACTTAATTTTTGTTCCTAATGACGGATTTTTATTGTTACAGGTAAAATTTATTCCAGTACTAAAGAAGTTTAAATGAGGAAAAAACTAAGTAATAAAATATAAAACTGGAACCGAATGAATTATCTTTAAAGATATAGGATAGGGTATATAGGTATGTATAATAATTAATTGCAATTAAAATTTTAAAAAAATATAATTTGTCGACAGCTACTTCATTACCAGATAATTATTATTATGTGTGGTATTTAATAAGAGTTTTAAAAAATTCTTTTGGTAACTACAGACTCTTCGTGGCTTTAGTTTTGCTACACAGTAGTTGAAACTAATAGTAATTTTAAACTTATTTAAAAATGAGGTTAAAAAGGTATTCTTCTTGCGAATGAGTATTGTAATTGATAATTCAAAACATTCTTTCGGTACTATTTGATGCTTTTTTTTAGTTACCTATCTATATGTATTATGAATATATTTACCGCTCCCAAAACAATGGGTGTTATAAATTGAACTTGTAGTAATAAAAGTTATAAAGTCCCTAACAGAAACTTTTATTTTTCAATTAAATTTGTATCCAAATCATGCTGCAGAACTTAAACTTTTCTAGATAATGATAATTAGCATATTTTGTCTAAATAGTAATACCTACGACATAATTAATATATCTTGAAATGTTAGTACTTATATTTATAGGCAATGTTTATTACGTTTGTTAATCTATAAAGGACATTACTTTCAAACTACCACACTTAGAACTATACTAACAAGTACGCGGAAATAGAATCTTCGTTCAAAAATAAAAAACAACCGCTAAGGCATGTCCATGGTGCTTGATGTGCTAAGATAAATTTATTTTAACGTATAACTAGCAATAAATATGCTAATTCAACACAATAACGTCCGTATGTCGCCTAGTTTTTATCGTTGAAAGAGTGAAAAAGATACCAGAAAATTGCACTGCGCAATGTTCCTTTCAGTCATACAACCTTCGGAAGGTATCACACGAAAGCTAACTTAGTTTCTTTCGGATGACCGCCGTATATTTTTTAGCGAGGATAATGCGACTTATGCCCTTCTGATAACGGTTGGTAGTTTTATCGACCTACGGCAACTACTAACCTAATAAATTTTGGTGTTTCGCTCAGTGAATCCGTTCGGTGAACGAATGCATCGTCCCAGATACGAATGTACGAGATCTGAGTAAAACGATTTATATTCGGATTATAAGTAGCAAATAGTAATATTTCATTGAGTGTATTCCATATTGTATTAATTTTAGACGTTAAACTATATTGCCATTCGACATTATCGAGCTTAGAATTACGCAAACAAAACACTTAAATATCTTTATTAGCTAAATGAAAATAATCAAAGGCTATATTTAATTGATGGGCAAACCTTAATTAACTTGTAGTTCGGCGGAGTGCTTTGGGAGCTTCAAAGATAAAATAAGCCATCTGCATTTCGGTATTCAAATTATTTTCCAAACGTATTCTCCGTTCTAACCGGGCGGGACCAAAACAGATCGTTGTATCACGCTCACTCCGGCGCAGGGATATCTCGCGAGAAGAGAGGCACCCTTCGCCTATAGATTCTTTTCTTCGGAAGGGTAATATAACATTCAAACGCATATGAACCCAAATAAAACATAAAAAAACACATCACAAAAGTTTGCCTAAACTAACCTCGTTAAGATGTCTGGATAAAAGAATACCGTTTTTCAGTATCGTCACGATTGTCCAGTTGCTCGGATACTGCGATCCGCGCTCTTAGTTGAGATCTTCTATTCTGGCGCGATTTCTATTTTTTAACGGCTTTCATCATATTGTAACGGTACGCAAGTGACTGGAGAAAGTCGGTATTGTGCCCTTCGGAACAATATCTTAAGGGTCTTTTGTTGCCGATATTTTGGTGAAAGTATCGATTGTTAAATAAAAAACTTTTGTGCAAGAATTTAACGGAAACCCGTTTAGCTTTTTTAGTTTTTAGATAGCCTTCTAGTAAGCAGCAGGTTTGTGTTTTGTGCACTTAAGCAGTACGATGTGGAAACGGACGAATAAATTCAGGTAAATTTTACAATATTTTACGTAAGTTGAAAAATTTTACATTTACCTCAGGAGCCGACTACCGCGTGTCGTTTATAAACCTAAAATGATATATGTGATGAGTTTGCGCCGGAAAAAATTAAGCGGGAACAACGCGCTTGAAAATTTAATCTCGCAGCCGTGTACATTTTTTCGTTGGTTGTATTTACAACTCCGTTGAAATTAGATACACGATGTTGTCGAGTTAATTTAATGTTGCCAATTTATGAGTGTTTTGTTTTGTTTAAGATTCTCTTTTGTATTATACACAGTGTAATTAAAATGATTCTAGTTAAATCTTAATCTTGATTGCGCACTGCAACGTTTTAAAGGCGGAAACAGTTAACTAATTGAATATGTCATTGAAATATGTAACTGCTCGTACAGGGTTTTTTAAACTGCTAGTACAATTATCATCGGTTTGAGAAAGATATAAAGACTGAAAACTATATAAATATTATATTTATTTATTACAAAAGAGATATACATTTGATTTTCTGAAGGCCCCTGACTAGGCAAGCCTGTCCTGTGGGCGCCTATTACTATTATATACAATCCTAGTTCTAAATACATAATACAAATAAATACATTATTATAGCATGTTTAATTTTTATAAATTAGCTAAAGCTTGAATTGTAATCAATTAAATTAAAATATACACTTAATTATAAGTTTAAAATAGATACTGTGGACCACGTTAACCAATGTAGTATCCACTGGTCTTAGAGTAGTGGAGGCAACGTGTCTTACGGACGTACATACAAAGGAGTCGCTTAATTAAACTAGCGAAGCGGGCCGGGCGAAACGTAAGCATTTAATTTATATCCCTGCAGTAAACTGCGCGGGATCTTTGTTTGCGGCCTACGCTTTAAACCGACCTGAAAGAATTTGAAAAACTTCAGCGTAATGCACAACTATTCTTCTAAACCCCGACTAGATAATATTTAAAATGGCATAAATTATAAATCATTCTGTTAAATAATACATAAATATCTCAAATGTAAATAACGGCAATTATATAGATCTATAATCATTCGATAGACGTATACAATAAAAGACCGTGTTTTGTCGAGTAAATTACAAGAGACCTACATAGGTACATGTATCCAGCAGTGGACACCTATCAATAATTATGAATGCAAATATCCCGATTTTTTTTTTAATTTGTCACATTTAATATCGCATCCAAGCCGGTGCCGAATTAAAAGCTTTAAATAGTAGCTATTCAAAAATTTGGTATTACTTAAAAAGTATAACTTGGAATGCTTATGAAAATATTGTTGCTTAATTAAATTAGAATAAATATTAAAATTAATAAAATCTTCAGCTATGTGATAATAACATCATATAAACAAAAGAATTTCCTTAGTCTTTTGAAGAAATTCTTTTACATATGATGTTCCTATTTCCGATCGTTATTATTTTCTACTCTTACCGCTAAATTTTTAAGTTCATAAAATAATTAACAACACGAAAATTATTAAACAATTTTACATAATTTTTTGAAAACTGAACGTAGTAATTGAAAGTGATCAATACTACCGAATCTTTGTCTCACTAAAATTGTTAAACAATAATTTATTAAGTGATATGTTATAGATTTAGCTTCGAATAAACAAATTGTTTAATCAAATTTAAGTTATGGTTATATATACAGAATACAAAAAAAAATGCAAAAAAAGCAGAGAGGAAAAATCTTCTGTCCACTTAAATAAATGAATGGACATGTTGGAAAGAAGAGGTTTTGTTACTTTATTTATGAATATTATTATTCATTACTTGATTTTGTGTTTGGGGAAGTTTAGTAAGGAGCAAAAAGATATATTTTTTTTTGCTTGAATTGGCTGGGGTACAAAAGGGTGTGCGTATATCTGGATTTTTTTATATAATATAGAACAACTTAGACATATATGCGTACTTAATAGAAGGAATGAGAGCGTTTCCTTAGTAATAATAATTTTGTTTTTTTTACATTGGTTATTTGAAGTATTATTTTATTTATAACACTACCTGATCTTTTTGTCGGAATACAAAAAGTTTATCAACAAAATCAAGAGTTTTAAAGGTCTTTCCAATTAAGTAACTCATTATACACGCCACATACATGTACACACAAAAAACTTTTAAATATTCGATGTGCATCTTCTCAAAATATCAACAGATGTACACAAAGTTCAAGAGTTAGATTTTAAATTTACGTATTCATTATACATTAATATAAATTATAATTACTTAAACAAAGAAAATAAAGTTTTTTAGTCGTCCGTAGCTTATAAAATTTAACCTAAAACTGTTTCATAATTTATAAAATATTTCAAAAAATTAGTTATTTCAATTCAAGGTAAATTTAAGATATAAATATACCTTCATAATCATCCCCAAGGCTCTAACAATGACCACTACAAGTTCTGCATCTTGATTTCCCCAAAGCCAAATTTCGAAGCAAATTTGTCTGGCTGCTGTTTAATAGCTATCTTATTTATTAGACATCTTTAGAAGTTAAATACAGTTTCGTATGTTACATTAATTTACTAACTAATAAACAGTAAAGTAATTGCACAATAATTTACTGCTACATATTAATTTCGTATTAATGATTTATTTTTATATATCTCATGTTAAAGTTTTATTGTATTTATAAGTAAATAATATACCTTTTTTAATTAATGTGGATATGGAGAGAATATGTAATGTATTTGATATGAAATAATTAATAACTGAAATCCTCGAACAACAAACGTTTTAAAATATATGCATTATAAAGTAATATTTATATAATATACCAAAACAAGTCCACCAGATTCCACTGCTCCAGCGAGAGGCCATCTCTAAATTCCTCTAGATCTTTCTACCTACCCCGTCCCTTAATTAAGTCCATACTGGGTAAAGACAACAATGGCTGGCTCCCGATGCGCAGCAAGATATTCAAATATGTCTAAGGCTACTGTTATATTGCCAATGGTTACAGGTCCCTAGTGAATTTTGTAATTACAATGTGCGATATATTAATTTATATATCATGTCACAGGACAATGTATACATATCATATTCCTAAAATGACCATAACGTATGGAAAGATGATAAGAATATAGCTAAAAAGTATTATTTGCAATACAACCTACTTTATATTTGGCTGTATGCTTTATTAAATTAGATTAATTTTTTCGTTTTATTAAATTTTATTCGAAGAAACCATATTTTAATTAATATTTAACTTCCCTTTATTACTGGCAAACAGTAAATGCGAATATTACATGGTTTTAAGTTTCGGTGATGCTTTAATGTAATCAATTATGTAAATTGCTAGGGACGGAAAGTCCGTTTAGCGAATAATTTTGTATGATTATTATATTTTTTGAATACTCATAAAATACATTTGTTTAATATATTTTCGAATAATAATACAATTTAGAGATAACAAGTAAAGGAATAAGTTTAAATTTTTTTTAATCTGTAACCTATTTTTGTTTATAAAGATATTCAATAAGCTCGTGATCTGTGAAGCGAGAGAATGAACCCGTAGATTTTAAATCAGCCACGAAACGAGTCGGTTTTCAGGGCGCACGTTAAAAGGAATAAATAGAATGCCTCGGTTCAGGTGACAATCTGATCGGCGAAAGAAATAGTCTGGTTTTACATATGGCAGAGGTAAAAGTACGTTACTCTCAGGGCTCGCCGCATAAATTGGCCCGTTCGTGATGCAGTGCCTCGTTGAATATGTATAGTTGCGCTCCCTTCCGTGCGCTTCTCATTTTACTAATAGATTTCTCTTTGATTAAATTTGTATACGTTTTATCCAATACGAAGCAACTATTGTTGGTTGGTCGCTTAAATCACCGGTTACTGCTTCTTGAGCGCGTTTGTGCAAACATTAGAATACGAGGCGGCATGGCCAATGTTTGTTTTCGTTTGCGAAGGGCGTATATTTTTACAATTCGTTAACTACGTTTAATACTCTATGTACATTTATGTACAACTCTTTTACACATATTTTGTATAATATAATATAGTTAAACAATATTTTAATTTTGCTGTATGTATATCTTTAATTAGGCGTGTTTTATAGTAGCAGCCTACACAGTAGAGACACAAAGTAGTATGCCCGACGTTTCCTGGCAACTTGTGCAAAATGTTTTATACATTAGAACCGTGCTTTGTATGGGTTCTACTTTGCAAACATACCTACGATAAACATCGATAAGATTGTGAATAAATCACAAAAAATACCGGAGGAGGCTTTAAAAAGTAAGATTGTTTAGTTTAATTATTTACTTTCTTTGTAAGAACATGAGTGTAAGCGATTGTACGATAAGAAAACAATTAAGATACGCAACCGTAACAATAATATTAACGCTTAACCCTTTGGTATTTACCGACCACTGAATGGACGTACGTCGAAAATCAGATATTTATAATGGCTTTATTAAGACAGGCAAACGGATGAGCTCACGCCCGGTTATTATTATAATTTAGACGATTGCCTAAAGCCCCAGCCGTCGAATGAAGTCATCGTACATCTTTAATATCGAGTTTGTGTTATGATTTTTATTTATTAAACTAATTAAAGCATACAAATTGCGTTATAGAATTCCTTTATTTGAAAGTGTTTCAGTTGAAAGTGGAAAGAAATTACATTTTACTTACATGAAGGTGCACCTTTGTAAGATATTTGATAAGGTGTAGCTAACAAATCATAGGATATTATGTATGCAAGAATGCCAGTGGAGATTTCGTGCCGCTAAGCAATGGGTCTGGGGGCCCGTTCATGTTTATAACGTGTTACTAGTTTTTGCTTAGTCCACATACAAACGTTGCATTTGTTATTATGGATAAAAGAATATGTATTAAAAGATTATAAGTTTCAATATATCTTTTAACATTTTTTTTTATTTTAGTAGTATACAGTCAAAAAGAAGAAAGGCAGGAACGAAGATTTGCTTGAATACTTTTTAAAATGATTTTTTTAACAGCGTAATATATATATGTATAGGCATTTGCTAGGTTAATGCGCTTTACCATCATCGATCACATCTTCACTTAACACCAGGTGGGATCGGGGTCAAGCATTAACCTATACACAAGTAAAAAAAAAAAAAAAGGGATTACTTAAAAACCCGTCTAGTAACAAACCGTTTTTCTAATAATATATCTTCACTTAATTCAGATCACGTATATTGTTCAGAGTTGAAATTTGTAGGCGCTGCTGAAAAAGTGTCAATTCATCATAGTAAAGCCTCGGGCTCGGGCTGCTAGTCCCCTATATAAATCTCACTAGCATACTTTGGCGCGGGGGAGCGACTGCTTTATGCGAACCTTAAGTCTGTATGGATTTGGGAAAATATTTCCTCTGCGTGTTGGCCTCCGACAAATGAAGGCGCATAGGGCACATTAGAATGTGTGAAAGGGCCTATCGGCGGTTTTATTGTTATAGTTACAGAGCAATTCGTTTAAAAGCGAGCGCCTGTAACGTTAGCCCATACGAAGTACCTTTTTGCTAATATTTATTACCCCTCTTCAGAATTCGGGTTCAAGAATATTTAGGCACCCACTCACTTAGTGTTTATGTGAAATATGATTATGAACGGCGCCACAAAAATATTTTATTATTTGAAGATTATTTTTATACATTGAAACTTATATTTAGATGTCGGCGGCACGTATTCGTACCTAACGTAATATAAACTATGATTAGATTTGTTACATTCCTGATTTCATAAAGTAATTGTAGTACTAGTTTAGATTCAGTTATTATAACATAAGCAAAATCGTTATTGAAATGGGCGTTTGTATTCATTTATATTCATACCTAAGCACATAAAGCGTGTGCGTGCGGCCAGCACACGGCTCGCCTCATTAACGCCCCCTCCTCCTCCTGTACCCCCTTCTTTTATATCGCAAGACGCGCTCCGCCCTCACCAGCGCCCGCGCACCAGTTTATTCCAACACGGACACATTTCTATTGCCGTCTCGGTAAATATTCATTTTAGAAAACCGACATACCAGCAGCCCTAGTATACTTTATTGTGTGTTAATGTGGACTTCTTATGGTAACTAGCTGGCGGTCGATCCGAAACTTGTTTATAGAACCCAACAAAGTGAACCTTACAGACGTACAGGTACATTATACAATTTATCAATGAATACTGTTTGAAAATTAAATCACTTTATCACGAAACCAAACTGTGTAATTTACGATCGTATAAACCCTTTAGTAATACATGACACAACATAATAATACATACACCGAAAGTTAAATTTACAAACTCGAAAATATAAATTAGTACGGAAAAATTACGACACTACAGTTACACCTCCTTTAAGAGGCTTCTTATCTCGATTCCGAGTTCAATAAACCATGGAGCTCGCTGTGGGAGAAACGCGGAATTTATGCGACAAAATAACGAATACAGGTGTCGCCTACCCGACACCCCTTCTATAAGCCTGCAGAAGGAGCTAAATGGGGATAAAAGCTCTTTAAAGACCAATATTCAAAGCGTTAGGCGCGATGCGCGCGATAGCATTGCACTTTCCCAATTACAATTTATCCTATCTCAATAAGGGCATCGGTAATGACGTACCGTGCCAATGCCTTTTTCTAGCACAATTGAAATCCAATTACCAGAAGCCGGTCATCGAGATACCGGTTCGAGTCCAACAAGAGGCAAGCGGTTCGTAAATCGTCCCCAGCTATTTACAGCGTCCGGAATATGAATTATTCTCGCTGTTTGTTCTTGCGACAGCGTCATGGTTCATACATGAAGCGCGAGCTAGTTTTTACGGGGCACGAACTCAATCTTAAGCAAAACCGATTTCGTTAAAATACCGAATACCGCCGCAGCAGTCATTCGATATTTTTTTTGCTGTAACTTAATCGTTGTTATTATGGGAAGGTTTATCAAGTTATCATTTCCCTCCGTTCATAATTAACGTTATCGACAATTTAACTGGGTCGTACCAAATTGATGTCCGGGAAAGCGCGATCCGCGCGCAGCGCCTGCGGTCCTCTGTCGAAGATAACCAGAATTTGCTTGGGTGAATTTTTCGAAGCTCTTTTTTATCAATCGCTGGATGGTTGGTAATTGGCGGAGCTGGCTGCGGGACGGGCAGGCATAATTGACGGTGCTACCATTCTGAACTACTTCGTTCGGACATTCGGGGAAACTCTTAATTGGTCAACCTTTTGTGACGTCCTATGTCGCCGCTTCGATAATAACTAGTGATTTTTAACTGATCTTTGTTTTAATTAGCAGAAAAACAGGTTTCAGATAGTTTTCTATTATATTTATTTTGATTAACTATGGGGTATATGTTGGTATATAATAGAATATTAGTTATATTTAAATAATTACAACAACTGCATGGTTACGCCCGGAATGAATAATCTTTTGAGTGCAGCGCGCTGTTTGATCTGCTTTTTCGCGATGAGAATAACAATGAATTTGCAACAATAAAGTACGAACCGCTCCGGCCGCAGAATATTTCTTATTGCTTCATAATTAAAACAGTTTAAAGGTGACCCTGTATCCAGAGCCGCGTAAAAACGGTGCATTCGCGGAATACAAACGAAAGGAGCTTCAGTGAATTTTTGAAACGAAAAAGCTCCGAGTGATACTTATCAAGTGTTTGAAATGACACAACCGGATTCCGGTCCGGTACATGTCTTTTTTTTATATAGGATATAAAACTGACGAATTTCTCAATAAAAGGGAGATGAGCGACGTGTCGTCACGTATAGGGGGCTCACCGAGTATTTGGAGCGATGCAGCAAAAACTGCTCAGGACCCATTATTATGGCATTTTTGTCGTCTGACGGGACTGCGAGTGGTCGGCCGCTCTGTCGGGGGGAGGGATCGGAATCCCCCCTCGGCCCCACTCCTCGCCATCCATCTTCAATATGCACATAAAGCCAACCGGACCTGTAAAAGCGGCCTCAAATTCCCACTGCTCTTAAATTTATTTATCTCTTTATTAATTCTCCACTTGAATTTTAATGTTTAGCATGGATTTTGATTTTGGATACATTTGATTAGCATTTATTGACATAGCTTTGTTTTTATCTGATTTAATTATCATACAGTTAATTTTGCAATATTATGGCTGTCTTATCTTGTATATTTTCGAAAGGTAAGCAGCTGCTTACCTTTCGAAAATATAAGTTATCATTGAAGGCAAATTACGATCTCACATAAAGGTATGCAAACATATTTTATAAGTACTAAAAAAGAGATAAAAAAATTAACTTATCATAATTATTATATACAGAGCTTTTGAGGCAAGTTTTTTTAAAAGGAATTCGTTTAATTTTCATCTTATTAAAATATGCGTAAATATTTACCACTTGACGATGAGAAAAGACACTGTTGCGTTATTTTAAGTTCGTTAAAAAATTTATTTTGTTATGCAGTATACAGAACTCAATTAAAATCACCTGTTCAACGTCTTTACAATGGAATCGATAGGGATGTGTCCCATAAACTATAGTGGACGGGGCTTGCGTGGAATGATCCGTTTAATTATGCGGCATCAGGCCTCGAACTCTAGACCGCAATGGCCACTGCACTTGCTGTTTAATTAACAAAGCTTTTAGAGATACATATCTCTTTATATGCTCTTTTTAGCGTATCCAATATTATTTTAGTCGATGTATTTTACGATGACACGTACCTTTAAGGCTTTATTTACGATGTAAATAGTAATTTTCATTAATAACAAATAATCTCTATATAATAAAAATGACAGGTGCTTTATAAAGATAATAGGTACATACATTCTATAAATTTATGATGATGTTATTAAAATATACTAATATATGTGAAATTAATTCTTAAAAAGGAGGATTAAGCGCTAACATAACTTTTTCTTCGAAATTTTTAATCAATTTGTTGATTTTCTTTATAGTCTGTGTAAGATTTATTTTAAATTAACAGCATTCATTTATATTTATTGAGATTTCCTCTAACAAAACCTTATTTATATGTAAAATAAAAATATGTGCAAAAATTAACCACAGCCTTTATTTACTACCAATTAAAGTAAAAAAAACTGTTTAATCTGTATTAGTCGTATATTTAAATAAAATAGACATTAAAATCCACTCGAATATATATCAAAATGCATGTAGATGTATAATAAAACAGATACTGTAATTACTTTATACACTTTAAGTGATAAAACGCTTTTTAATAGGTGCTGTTAAATAGTGATTGAGCTTATCTCGAAGCCAAATCACGAATGCGTAATATTACTGTTGTTAGATGTATTGGTGTTCTGTTAGCGTAATTTGCAATACAACATTCATGTTAATTGATCCCACCGTGGTGTACGTAACGATAATTGACAATAAATTGTTCCGCACATTAATCTCTATATCAAATTACGTATCGCAATAACGGCGTGTTGAGACCAACGGCCGAATATCTTGTTAACCTATACCTTCGTTATTTGATGTTTTTATTGTATCCGATAATTACCAGGTTTTCGGCTTATATAATACTTTTAACTTGATAACATTACCTATTCTTCATGAGAGTATCTCGCAAACATATCCATACATGCTTAAGAACGTGAGGAACGCACTAATTAACGTTCAACGTGAAACTTCGCCGTGCGGGCCAACCAGTACAACCTGACCTATGCCGCTCCATACATCTTTCCCTTTTTATCCCGTTTGACATGGTCGTGGCGGAAAGGGCGGCTCCTAATAAACTGGGTGCCATATAATTGCGTGTCTAGCGCTCCCTACACGTAGCACGGCCTTTTATTAGGTGGAAATTCTGTATACGGGACTACATTCAAGCTCTGGGTGGAAAGTTATGAAGTACACAGAAGAGTATTTACGGCCAGCGCAAATATTGTTCATTATATTTTATTTATAACATTAAAAAAAATTCTGCGCTGTAGGTAAACTATCTAAAGCGCAGTAAATTTAAAATGTAAATTCCAGTCCAGCCCAGTTAGTAAGAGTCACGATTCTTGCAATGCAGGAAGCAACATAGATGTTGCTTTGCGCACTCGTGTCCTTACATTTACAATCTATCTCAACAGCGTATTGTGTTTGGAATTTATGAGTACGAAGTACTTATTGAGTTGCCATCGTATTGACAAAAAAGATCATGTCTCTGGACCGGCTAAGGACATTTGAAATCGCGCATTTCATATTTGACTTTTTACTCGTTCCAATGTAGTTTATATCTTAATTCGAACTGATGATTCACGGGCCGTGTATGCGAGTCAATGAGGCTTGATATAGTTGATGCATTATTGTGATGTTACTAGACAATAATAAACGTCTACACAACTCGTTGATCATTGTTTATGGACGCGTTTACCACTACGCGTACATTATAAATTTCTGTAATATGTATGAGGTGATTTGACTTATTTAACGTATATTTGTTTTACACATCAGTAAAAAATTTCTATAAGTCATAATTTTTTTGTTATCGTAGGAAACTAAATATTTGATATTTAAAAAATGTACAACGTCGTTTAACAAGTATTTTGTTATAGATAAATCTAGTTCTTGTTGTAATGTTTACAATTATTATTCAACAATTTACAAATTGTTTATTATAAGTAGCAAGTTTATTTCATTTGTTAAGTAAAATAATTGTTTGTAGTTTACAATTTATTAACATAAATTAATAATTTCACTTGCCACAGCATAACGTAAAAATGATTTTAAATTGTTATGACTGCAAGAGAATCATGCCAGCGCTGCGACAAACTTGCCGACTTTCTTAGTTGCTTTTTAGCTTAGATTATTATTTATTCTAATCACGCAATTATCATTAATCATGCAAAGACTTTATGGTTGTTTATCAGGCTTAATATCGCGATGAGCACGAAATACTTGGTAATTATGGCGTCTATTAGAATAACTAGACATTCGTTCAAAGATTCTACAGGTGCATACATAGTGTCGTCTTTGGTATTGTTTACCACATTTCAGTACAACCAAATTCGCACACATTTCCAAAGATCTAAACTGCGAGTATTCATAGGGGAAAAGAGTACCGACTTCATAGACAATTGAGTAATTTAGATAAGAACTACGTAGATGGTAAAAGAAAGGTTCAAGTATTTTTTAATTATGTTTCAAAAGTGTTATTACAAACAAAACAGACCAGTTTATTTTAGAATAGAAATCTTTTGATCCTTTTGACTGAATTTATGCGAAATAATACTTAACTTTTTTGCACTAGAAAAGGTTGAATTCCAAACAAAGAGCAAACAATATCGAATTTTAGAAAGCTGAGCGACCGTTGCACAACTTTCTCCCTTTATCTTTGATACAAAGGTATAAAAAGTAAACACAGCTTGAAGGCATGTTTTTTTATAGTTGTACTTTCAAAATTAATATAAATTTCATAAACTTAAGCAATTTTAAATATCTTGACTGAATAACAAAAAGTATAAATTTTCTTAAAATAATGCCCTCGCTTTCGATTTTTAGTGTATATTTATCTTTTTTTCTAGTGTTTATTATATTAAATGTAGTTATTTATTAAATTGTATAGATTTAATATATATGTATTCCATATTTAAAAATGTATTTTTGTATTTTTTTCTTTCTGTTCTACATTATACTATCCACATAGGCTTACTCTTTCACTAAGGTTAGCTTGTGAAAAACTCTAAGTGAGTTAAGCTAGTTATTTGCCGTCACTTTACATGTATGAACAAAGTACAAAAAGAAAAAAAATCCAATAAATGGTATGAATCTGTGAAAATAAAATATGAAAAGAAATTAAATTGCGATAAAATTTAGTTAAAGATGATGAACAGAAAACAAAAATTTGGAAAATTTTTGCTATGATATCCTGTTTCTTTAAATATAGCAATGCCATTAAATTGTAAATCGTATTGACCATCCTTAACAGATAGGAATCTAGACAGTAGGCATATAGTTAGGTATTAAATTGGTCGACAACGACAGTTACGAGGGTATTGGCGCCGTGCAGGGTGCAACATGCTAAAGCTATCTGTTACCCCCGTTCCTGGCTAATTCACTGTGACAAATTAACAACAACTAAATTCAAGGCCTTAGACATAAAGCGTATTGTGGGACCTACATATATTTTATCGTAATTATTCCTAATCTGTGGTATGTTATCGATGGATTCTGAAAATCGTTATTAAATTATTGTTATTAAGTATCTACATCTCTCTCCTATTCACAAAGTAAATATCTTAAAGAGAATTTCCTTTTGAAAGAATGTCTACTTACAACTTAAAAGTGAAAATATAGAACTTAATTTATAAAAGTTTAAATGTCTGCTATTAAAAGCCTACATAATAATAACTTCTTTCGATCTTTAATTTATACTCGTAATGAGTATAATATACTTATTTGACTAACAGGCTACTCAGTCAATTAATCTTAGGCTCCGTGCTTATATCCGTATATGGTTCCAGCATCGTGACGGCATCGTCATGATTGTGACGATCTATAAGTATCTCTTTTGACTGTTAATGCACTTTCGACCAATTTATTAACAGGTAACGGAACGAAGATTTTTTTAGAATTCCAATATTGATCTTAAAGATACAAATGATTTATTTACTTATAAAAACATACTGGATAAAAAGAGAGTTTTAAGAAGAGAGTTAAAACTATTATCTTTATCTGTAGTTGCATATTTTATATTTACTACTTTGTATACTTGTTATGCATTTCCTTATATGTTACTATTACTGATACACGGTATACCTATACAAATAACTAAATTTTTTTTTTTTCGGGTGATGTCGATGCTTTCGGCCACTATTATGGCCGTGAAAGCTTCATCGGACCCTGCGCTCG
>DWLS01003823.1:0-15039 GCA_018246255.1 Pachliopta kotzebuea | reverse complement strand
TTATAAAAACAAATAAGTATTTTATAAGCAAACAAGGTCTCCGACTATAGTCCGAGGAATAAAAGAGTATATTTAAAAAAAAAAGAATGTACAGTTTGCCGTACAGTTTCACACATATGCTGACCATTTTAACATCATTAAATTCTTTTATTAAAATACGGGAAGTAGCTTCTATTATTTACGTTTATTTATATTAACATTAATATCACCTTTTGTTTGCATTATAATCGTCGGAGACGAACTGAAACATTCATCGCCACATTGTAAGCACACCACACACACACACACCTCTCTAGATAACTGTTCAACCGATACATTAGATAAGTACACTTGCTGAGAACAATTATGAGAATTGTTTTAATCCTTTGTAATGCAGCATTTGCCTACTTTCAAAGAGTAAATGTTTTAAAACGATTCATTATAACACTGTTCTGCTCGCTAATATACATTTATTAAACTTTGTTATATTTATTTATAATAAAAAATATTTTAATATTTTATACGTATATAAAATTATGATTTACACATGTAAGATCATAATCTATAACAGCTCCTCTAACTAGTATTCAATGAGATCAGTGAACGGCAATCGAAGATTGAATTTTTGATATCAAGGTAACATATCTCCAATATCGAATATGATTCAAAGATAACATAGCTCACAGTTATTTAAACTATGTGACCATCTTTCAACGTTATATGATAAAGTCGAGAGTTAATCAAATTTATACGAAAACGTATAAAACAACTGGTATAGAATCCGTAAGTGAAAACAACCGTTATTATACCTAATATTATCTGGGTATAAATTGCTTATAAATTCTTTTATTAATACCAGAAAACAGTTATTAAACCAGCTTCAAGTTCACTCTCATAATTGAACTATTACAGTTATCTGAACTTTTTTTTCGCACTTTTACATAACAAAGAACATTAAAAGCAAGGACATATTCGTGATTTAAAACGTCTTTATCGTTTTTATGGAATTTTATTCGTAAAACGACTCTTGAAGCGTTAAGAAACGTTTTCATTTTACCATTCCAGTCTATAACGTTTTATTGAAAATATTAAAAAGGAAATCATGACTTATCCCCTAAAGAAGAGTAGCACAAATGAGTGGCGGGATACCTACTTAGAGGACCAGTAGTTTCTTGTTAATAAAAGTTAAAATAGTCTGTATTAAAATGATGTATTAATAAATAAACATTCTTTATATCCTTCCTTTAAAACATCTATACTTTCCACAACATATGTTTTTATAGCATTTAAGCTAGCGAAGTCTATGTCTGTAAGCTCGTAAACGATTTTTTTTTCATGTTTAATGGGATATTCTAGAAATAATATAAGAATATGCTCATAAAACTATCGCTCTTGTACCAATACTATAATCCGTCAACCTCGCTACACATGATTGTCAAGACTCAAAGAAAACGTGACGTAAGACAGCGAGCGTCCTTGATTAAGTTATGCATACCTGCAGGCTTGATTCACGAACGCTGTTTGTTTGTTCATATATATTTATAGAAGTATGTTTTGACTGTCATCATACTTCAAGCTTTGGCAGCACGTCCTAATTTCCATTGACAACACTTACTACGTTTGCATTTATGCATTTATTTTATGAAAAACTGTGACACAACTTATTTCTGATTTATACTGACGAGTGTCCAGTCATTGCCTGTTTAGGCTTTCAGTAGGCGGTAGCAAATATTTCACGTTTCATTTACTTAACTAACACTTCTTTTAAGATCACCGTCTCTTGGAAAATAACAGAAAACAACGTTTATTATCATAATTATATTTACACGCACTTTTAGTTACAAGAACACGCATAAAAAGTAAAAAATTGCCAATATTATCAATAAAATAGCGAACAATACGAAATAACACGTATAGTATTTGAGATTATTTACATTTATCAAACGTCTGATCTAATTGTGAGATAAACTTAACTGTGAAATATAAAAGTTAAACTACGTCTTTGCGTGTAATTTCTTTACGCCAACATACCATCATTGATTCTTTTTGAGTTTATGACCTTTGAATAAACAACAAATATTATTTTTTTGGTCAAAGTTAACGCACGAGACGCTCGCCTTTTTATACGTCTGATGTAATCAGATTTCTTTGACCTTACCGTGGATTACTTATTGGTTAAAGGTGCCCTTTCGAAGCTATGGTGCGGTCACGCTTATTCAAAAACATCTATGTATATGAAAAAATTCATTAGTGTATAAAAAATTATATACAAAACAGCAACAATATATATTACATGAACATAATTAATGCGAAATTTAATTAGTATTTTTTTTATAATTCATTTGTGCATCATTTACATAAAAGCCATTAAAATTCAATAAGTATCGCAATACAATTTAACAAAATTGTAGCAATTACAGTAAATTACTCATCAACAATGCTGTTAGAAATGACAGCATAGGTATTTAGCCATCTAAGAATACCACAATAAACAACAAACTAAATGATGAATTGCATAGAATTTTAAGTTTTTAAAAATGTATCTGAACGCGAGGTTAACATTATTTTAAAAAGTATATTAATGGATATCAAAATATATTAATTAATGAAATAACCAGAAAAGTATCGAAAATGTGGGAACGAAGTCTGTTAATTAATAATTTTCTTAATGTTCAAAATATTTATAAATTATATTAAAAAATTTATTCATTATTTTGGAGATCGTAATTTAAATATTTGATAACTGAACTAACTTAAATTCTTCTTATACCATTGTTAATAGGAGTTAAGGCAAATATTAAACAAAATCTTAAATACAACAAAAGGAATGTAACCTAACACTTTTCATATTCATATCGTTTATATTTTCTTGTTTGATACTAAAGAATTGATTCTAGTTTCGATTACACAGTAATCTCAGGTCGCAGTAATAAAAAAAAAACATTGCAGTCGCATCGTTTCCACAAGAATGTACGAATACATACAATTATGGACCTGAAGTGTACTGTACTGTACTGTACACATGTAATCCTGAAATAATTATATCGACGAATAGACAATTATTCTATACAAACACACATTTTATTGTAGAATGATATTGAATTAGAAAGAAGTTTTGAACAATTATTAGTAAAAAATTTAAACAAATATTGCATAAAAGAAAATCATAAAAATTGATTACGTTGAAAAAAATCGGTTCATTGATTAGTGTATTAAAAACAGATTCACTACATTACATTCAACCTCGAACAACTTTAAAAAGTTTCTTCTACTTTATTAATCTTAAATTATACGAAGATACATACTACATTTTATTAGCACACTTAATAGAAGACAACTCTGTGTTTTAATATATTTAATTTTGTTTGTATTTTGATAATATACACCTAATCTTAAAAATATAATCGGAACTATTCAAAGTTATCTCGTCAACCAATCCAAGGTCGTACAGTTTTATTTGATATTTTAATGATTCACACACCTTATATAAATACATATAGGTACGAGATGCTAAACGAAATGTTTTCCTTGTCAAGCATTTGTTTCAAATGTGCGAAATGATTCTACGATTTAATTAGTAAAAACTAATTTCTAAAAGTTGAAGTATAATGGATTAAATATTTTAAATGAACAAATAAGTTGTTCATTGCCGAAAGTTTACCTCCTACTTTATTTAGTGGGCGACAAAACACGTAATGCAACCTCATAATATCCACCTACTATCCACAGGTATGTACGTACCAGTTATGTATGGGTGTTAACGCGGCACTAATAGTTAAAATACTTAACACTAATAGTCTCCATTCTTGTCTTATTTATAACATTAAAATTATTCTTTGAAATTTAGATGCCATTGCATGTAAAAAATGAAAATTTAATTTATAACCTTAAACAAAATTTTAACAGGAAATATTAATTGTAGTACATATTTCATCAGTCGTCTTCGGTTTAGTCATTATAAAAGCTTCATACGAGTCCCTTAACAATTATAAAAACTTAGTAAATATAATAATTAGAAAAGGCATATGTTTTAAGAAAATTAAGAGCAAGGTAGTTCACAAAAACAGTTCGTTTATTAATTTGCGTAGACTCTCTAGATCTTCTATAAGACATTGAAGACACTGTTAACCGTTTCCACATCTGCTTACTGGCCTGCGTTGGCATCCAAAAGTTTTCACGGCAATAAATAAAGTGCCTAATGGCCTTAATAACTACTATATGTTAAAGACAATTGGTATAGCCACCATGTGTTATATTGAATTTATATAAATATACATATTATTATATATAACTCGTAAATATTGTGATTGGAAATAATGTGCATTTTAATAGTAATAGGGCTAAAATAGGGCTAACCATAATATAAAACTAAAATATCTATACAGATGCAAAAAAAAAAAGGTCTGCAAAAATTCTTACCAATTGAATAATTTTAAGCAATCCCGGTGGTGTTTTAAAATGATCTAGGTTAATTTTGATCCAATCGAGTGGTCCACCTTGCTGCTGCTGCGGCGGGGCTTGCTGCGGGGACGGCTTGTTGGGGTCCACGGTTACCACGGTCTCGGGAGCCATCATCCTCAAAGTTTATATTTTCGACGGCGCAATGAACCAAATGTCCTGAGTGTTAATCACCGTCACACGAAAACTTACTGCACTAATGACCCGTAACACATTTTTGTCTGATGAGCGTCGTACGTCGTACTATCCGAGCGGCGAGCGACCAGCGAGTGGCGTAGCGCGGAATGAGAATGGAAGCCGGGGCTGGCTCCGACTCCGTCTCACAACAAACGTAAGCCCGTTGTCGACACTCGTTGACGGACTTTTATTTTAAACGTAATGTTCGGAAAATTTAAGAAGCGCTGGTAAAACAAAGTTATTCACATTGATTATTGTAATGCAATTAATTATGTTAATTACATCGAAGTAATCATAATTTCAAGTTTTGTACATTAATGAAATTTTTCATAATTGCAATATCTAAAGATTTATAGTCATAATACTTTTACTCCCACACTATATTTATATATGTTTCAACACGTAAAATCTGTAAAATATTTTGTTCATGTTGTCAATGTTGACTCAAAGCCCTCTCAAGGGCATTTATCCACCAAGCAGACCATGTGCGGGTAGGTGGTACCTGCATGTCCTTGAACGTTGTTTATATGGGATATGTCGATTTCAATACCATGCGACGCATTTCCTTAACTGCAAGCCCAGTCTTACCGGGGTTCGTCACCTTATGACAAACGGAGCTGTCATCGGTTCTATGGCTTTTTTGCATTAGTATCTGTTATTTTGATATAACAAACAGACACATTAGTTTTTGCATAGATAAAAAGTTTTACAGCAGTTGACTGAATATCGCAAACTATTTTAATGTTTATTACATCATTTTATTTTTTAACTAGAAACATTTTCTTCTTCCGTCTTGTTACCCCGGTAATTTTAATATCACACATTGCCCTTTCAACCGGAACACAGTAATGTTTACATATTGTTCTTTGGCAGCAAAAATTTAAAAAAAAGAAAGTGCTGGATAGGGGGGGTCTGCAGCAACCGATTCTTACCACTTACACTTTACATTTAAAGGTATCCTGCAATTGTAATATATATGAGCATAACGGATTATGAAACTACTCGAAATCATAGTACAAAACATGAGAATTTTCAAAGACAAATTTATTTTTAGCTACATATTTCAGAAATTATTTTTAATCGAATGCGTTTTTCGTGGCGCTTTTTTATCATCGCCTTTTTAAAATAAAAAAATATCAATGAGGCTTTTACGCTTCCTTTCGTATTACACCTAAAATCGTGTAACTCCCAGTCCGTTCTTAACTAAATTGAAGTTTATAAAATTTCTTACATTGATTAATACAACAAGCAACACTTGTCAAATTTGTTAACCAAGTGCATACACACAGCTTCATCTTTTATTAAGTGATGACGTAATCTATGAAGTCATACACAACTTTGATTATATAAACTCTAGATAGCGCATCAAAGACATAAAAGCGTCGAAAAATTTTATCAGTTAATAGTTAGCCTATAAGTAGATTTCCGCTACTAAGTGTGCATTGCGCTGTCAAGTCGTACTGTCACGTGACGCATCTGGAATTTGTGATTAAATTATGCCTAAAATGCCGAGACGCGTCATAAAAATTTGTCGAAATTATAAAGAACGTACAAAAACAACCAGCAAAGTAGCCTACCACTGGTAAGTAAATCTGAATTCATAGTATTTCTTAAAACACAATCAATATTTCCAATTAATACGACGCAATCTTCAAATTTTTATTGATGTTCCCGGTTTCATAATACAAAATTCCGTATGTGAACGCTAAATTAAGCTAAAGAGATACAACCACTTAGCTGTCCATAGTAACTATACTTAAAATTAGAAAACGGCCAAGTTTGAGTCAAGAAAAATACATAAACTGAACAAAATGTTATGTTAATTTTTTTGTGACTTACTTTCAGCACTAAATATATGGAAGAAAATATTACTTTGTTTTACAAACTAGCGCCACATTCTGGACTATAACAATAATTTCAAAACTAATATCAGCTAAATCGGCCCAGGTATCTTCGAGTTTTGGCGAAGCTAACAAACAACTACAGGTCTTCCTTTTATTTCTGATGACATTTTATTAAATAAATATAATCTTTTTGATGAATCTTTTCGAGTGATATTTTATCGCATATTATGTATTTTTTTTTGCATTTTTCAGGATCTAATCGCGGCGTAAACATATTTTTTTTTAGTCTTTGAGTGCAGTTCTATTTGTTTTTAAAAATAAAATGAAGTCTCCTTTCCGCAAAATTTCCTATCTACAATATTTAAAGAACTTCCTTCTTTCTTCTATATGTCATAGTTGTAGCACGCTCTGTATAAATGAATTATTAATTATTATTATACATAGATTTTACATTTTAGAAAACCTTCACAACTAAACCTTGACATTGCTAATTTTCGCATTAAAATGGGAAATAGGTATTTTGCTGGCATCCCAGTATATACACACAAAGACAAAAAGAATGACAGGTCGCGAGTGTAAGATACAGTGGTCACGTACACGGGCATGCAAAAGTTGGCTTGTTTTTGTTGCAGTGTTTGACGCGCCTCGCCCTATCTAGAGAGTATATAATCAAAGATTCACAAGAATACTTCTAATAGCGTCGCTGAACGTATTTTTTGGATTACGCTTCAACTACCTCTTCAAAAAATATATATATCTTGTTAACTTATTTGTTAAAGCATGTTAAACATTTTGCTTTTTATTTACACAAATACACATTTTGATATACACTTATAAACGTTTTGTATAATAGTATATACTTTTTGTCGTAATATTTTATACTCCTGTATGAAGTATTATTACTCCTGAGTACACGAGTAAATTATGAAGTATACAATATTTTTTAATTCCATAACCTTATATTACAACAGGAGCTAAACGTAAATCGACGTATAAGAAGCTCATAATTCAACTTTATTTAACAGACCTAAAAATATGACGATTTTTTTTTAATTATCTAAGACTGCGCCATAGTTTTTTATAGAGAAGCCCATTTTACAATTATATTAGGTACATGAGATCGCAAGTGGATGCAGAAACAATACTAACAGTTGCTCCAAGTGTTACTTTAGCGGGCTTTATAACAGTATTTCTATAATGGTGCATTAACATGAGCTACTTTTAGATCAACAATAGTATTACGTCGATAACGGATAAGAACATTTCAAGTATCTATACCGGTATTTTAAAACGATCAAGTCCCATAAAAATGGCAAAAAACAATGTTCAAATCTAAAATACTACAATTACATGGCCAAAGTAAATATTTTATTTCCAAGTATATTTAGATGTTTACTTCAAAAAAATAGGAACCAACAAAACCTTTTTTCATAGTAAATGTTAAATAAATTTCTTTTTATTTCAATTTTGACAAAATTTTTGCTAACACATTGACAGTTCTGTGGTAGACCCCATAGGCATAGATGTTATAGTTTTTTTTCGATATCAAAAATATGTAAGACACCAGGGAACCTACCAGCGACTCGGAGCATTTCGCAATGCTTTTTGTGAATTTCTTACCTTTAACTTAAAATGTTTTTTCACAAAGTAACACGTTTATATCTGAATACCTAATGTACCTGAAAATTATTTCTTATATAACATTAGCCTTTGAATTTTACTTTGTGTGATCTTTGATTTGATAACTGCCAAGATGCATGTTTGGTAGGCTTATCGCGACGAATTTCACGATAGTATATCGTTTGATGTCTTTTGCCGAGCTTATTTCTTTGAGAGCAGTATGCAATACTTTCTGACTCCTGAACGAGAACGCTATGCTTGTTTCCATTTAGGCAGATGTTTTTGAATTCGTAGGTTCAAGATGTAGCTATGTGTCTAACGAATTTCCAGTCAATTACAAATTAACGGTTTTTACATATCACAAGTAAAGCAGCTGTTCTCCTCTCTGTTTTGTGATTTTATAGAGCATTATAAGCAAATTTCTAAACCTCAAAAAAACAGTTAATGCCTCCATTTCAAAGATTTCTCGAACCAACCGATCATAGACGATACCTGCGTCACAAAGAGCGTAGATGAACCCTTTCATGAAAATAACGCTGCAGCGAACGTGCCTTCTAGTCTTGGTTAACGAAAAACATCTAATTTAATTCTCACCCTCCATTCCTTTGTATAAACAGAACCTGCTGGAAGAAACCAAATTTACAACCAGCTATTGCTTCCAGCCCTCCACTTCCATTTTATGTAGTTTGAAAGAGGTGTTACATCATCTTTGTAAGATTATATACTCAGTTCTCAAGACAAAGAGACAGTAAGTATATAGATGCAAAACAAACAAGATATAAATCACCTTATAAGAAAAAAGTAATTTATACAGTACATTAAACTTCCACACCGAATAAAGTAGGGAAGAGTCTCTCGAGTTACAGAATTAATTCATGTGGTGAGCATGATTCACCACTTCAAAGCGAAGGGTTAAAACCAATAATGTAATTTGATCATGTGTAATCTATGTTAAATCAATAAAACAAAAATTACTTTTTCATATATATTGTTATTTTAGAAAAAGAAACCTAAAATCTTTCCTCCAAGATGTTTCCTTCTAGCTTCTTCATGGTCCATTATGCCACCACTAGTGGTAAGGACAAGGTATCTGAAAAATTATAGAACATAATGTTATTCACAATTAAATAGTTTTGTGGTTTGAATAAATATTTGTTGAATATACCAAGAATAGGCTTTATATACAGAAATATGTTTGAAAAGATACAAACAATATCACCTATTTGTAAAAGTAACATCAACTTGTATCATAACACTTATTTTTGCACAATACTTCAAATGACAACCAACAAGAACTATTGGCGATCCGCGGTTATTGTGCTTTATTACTATTTATTCTGAATTGCTAGAAAGAGGTATTTTAGACAAAACTAAAATCCGTGAAGTTCTTTAACCTCAAAAAAAACCACATATTCATGATTAATTACACCTATCTCATAGCCGCCTATATGAAATTTATTATAGATTTAATTTTTTCATAATTTATAGGTAGACTACAACTTTTCATTTTTAAGTTACCATGTGTTTTTAAACTCAAAACAACATTTTATCTAGGCATCCTTTAGTTTGTTCCTAAAAACATTATTTCCTTATGTTTTTTGGAGTAGCTTTCATAACATTTGCAATTTCATGCAAGTATAAAACATCCCACTCTAATGTTGAAATTTATTCTGAAGTTGCTTGCCTTATATAGCTTTAAGTAATTTTTTCCATCAATTTCTCTAAAGCTGAAGTGTTTCATAATTACCACTTTTTAATACCCTAATATAAAACAGTTAATGGTAGCTCATTACTAAAGTACTGTAATAAATTAAATCGAGAAAATTTATTTTAACATTTTCATATTTAGTTCTTAATCATAGTATTTTTATAGCGATAACTTTATTTCCTAGCATAAATATCTAAGAAATTATACATTTTAAGTTTAATTATGAAAATGATGGCGCGTTATGGATAAAACTATGTATGTTACTAATAAATGATATATTAAATTACTTACCCGAACTGTCGGGATGGAAGCAGGTTAGTCCACCTTTCTATGTCATTTATGGGTACATCAAAGCGTGGAGAAATTACTCCACATTTGTTCAATCTGCCTGTAAGGTTTACGACTATTTTGCCCGCTCTGTGATCATCCACAATCTCGAATTCACCGATGTACCCGTGCTTCATCATCACAGTAAGAAATTTAACAATAACTTTAGAGCAAGGCCGTATGAGAACTTGCCGCTTGCCTCTTTTCTCAGCATTATGAATAGATTTTAAGGCATCACTTAATACATTCATACGCACCATGGCTGAAATTTAGAAACAATTTTGAATAAAACACTGCACCAGCGCACGGCATAAACGTCAAAACATTTAAATAATTTTAAGGTTAACGGGTGTAGTTCTAAAGTAAATTATAAAAATAATATATTAAATAAACTTCTTATGGAATTTCAACGAATTATAATTTTAATATATTGTTGTATATTAGGTATATCTTTTGATTACCTAGGATTGAAAACCCGCCTCAACGTTCAGTATTGACAGGTTCGCCCAAAAGAAAAAGAAAGATTTTGGCGTGTACGGTGTTGCAAGCATATAAATTAGTGATGTCCAAAGTCCTTTACTAACTATCGGTATTAAAAATAATTATTTTACATAATTCATGAACTCCCACTTATTATTGTAAATTTTATTAAACAAAGTATACTAAACGTTAGATTTTTCATTTATCAGATTTTTAAATTACACGAAAAATACATATTAATACGTATAAGTTTTACACACAATGTTTAAGACAACAATTTAAATTTTTTGTCATACCATTAGTTCAGTGATGCAGAGTATTTCTTGCATCTTATGAACTGAAATCACTAAAGATCATAAAATTCTATCTTGAATATCAGATTATGGTGAAAATTAGTATATTAAGGTAAAAATAGCTATCACTTACATTTTTTCTATGTACTGGTGGCGCCACAATGTATTCTTTAAAAATTGTTTAATGAATTTAAATGGTAACAATTAGAGAATATTTTATTAAAGTTCTTATTAAACTTATCATTTCAAAAATGTTTATGTATCAAAATGAATACATTTATTATAAATCATAATTAGTTAACAATACTTTGTTCAAACAAAATTTAAGAATTATTTATAACAACGTTTAAAACGAAGTCATGCATATTAAATACAAGCAAGTTTCTTCAGGTTTGTAGTTTTTTTTTTTAAACTATTCTAACAATTTTTATGATTGATAAGTTTTAATGAGAATAAAAATATGCAATATCAAAAAAGAACAAAAAGCTTTTTTTGGTTTTAACGAAAGTTATTACTAGATGGATAATTATTAAATTAAGAATTGGGAGTGTATTGCTATAAAAAACACCAAATACCGATTTTTTTTAATTAACTTGCATTGTTTGTCTTTAAATTATTTCAAATTGTATGTTAGAATTGAATTAACACGTAACACTTTTTTCCCAAAATGATAATCATAGTTTATATATTTTTTATTTTAAAATAGTACTTAAGGAAGCATAATGAACAAAATTTTTTATATTTTTAAATTGTTATTACCATTAAAATCGGTATAATTTACAGTGGTTTCAAGCGATATGAATGAATTAGAAAAGGAATGAACTGTTGAATGACATCGATGATCCTTTTGTTTAGTTGTGTGCGTCTGTTGCCGTTCACGACGAGTTTGTACGCACGCGTCTCGTTCACGTCCTTCGAATGTATTAAGTGATTGTGAAATAAGTTATTAAAACTTTCAAAGTTGTATATTCACAAAAGTTCTTGAAATATGTGAAAGTGTAAGCTTTATTATCTTAAATAAGGTGTAATATGATTAAAATAGAGAAAACTTCAAAACAAGTACTGTTTAAAAGTTCTTTATAGGGCTGTTAAAGTTGAGTGAACTTTTATTACTTCGTACAGTTCAGAATCGCGCTAATCCTCCACAGGTGTTATTATGTTGTGAAAATTAAAATCCTAGCAACTAATATAAAAATGCATTTTTCTGTATGGCTCTTTGGGAAGAGTAGTTATTTTTGTAAGGAAACTAGTTCAAAAAAAGTAGGCGATTTAAGTTATATTTAAATATTTTTATGGGTAATGGAAGAGTTAGAACGGGTATTCAAAATGTATTCAAAGAAAATTCATGAACATTTGTTACTCACATATTGTTTTCTGCAACTTGCAACTGCTGCAGAAACTTCAGGTAAGTTGTATAACTTATTTGTACATGTTATACATTTATTTTGTTTTGTTTTGTTTAAGTCAAACTAGTATTATAATATTTAGACTCTAATTAAAAAACTAGGGTCTCCAATGTGTTCGAATCTCTTATGGTGATTACATTTCTTTTTGTTAATAATATATAATTTATTATTAATAAAATATGTTTTACCTATAATATTGTTATAAAAATTACTTTTATTTTGTCACAAATACATTTTCTGATGTATCTAGAATATTTTCGTACGTGTTTGAATTAAATGTTTATGTAGTCCATTAAAATTGGCACAAAGTGGATATATAACTATAAAAATGTATGTATAGTAACTCAAAAAATATAACTATAAAAATGTGTGTAAAAGTAAGAGAATGTTCATGTATAAATGTTCTGGGAATTATTTTTGAGTGATAAAATAGTATACATAGACATTTTTTGTTCAATTGAAGTACTACAATTGACTACGATTTAATGTCGAAATACATGTTCATGGACCTTTACATACAAAATAAGGAGAGAAGACAATCAAGCACTTTGATGGACTTAACTAACTTTAAGTGGATCTAAAATATGCAATACTGATTAACGTCTGAATTCGCTTATGCATGCTGATGTACCTTGGAACACGATAAGCACTAAGTTATGCCCCATTATAATGGAAAATTTTATTAAAACTATACATATATATTCTTTACTATTAATAAGGAATTAATCCTTGTTTTATAATTCTTTATAGTTGCATAACCTTCAACTTAAAATGTAGTAAGTGACGCGAATCGGAACGTAACTTGACATCATATCAGAATTGAATGCTTTAAGGTATTTGTATGCAAAGCGTACAGTATTCAACGTAATATAAAATCCTCGCTTTTATTCATTATAAGTCGTTATTATTTATTACTTTAGTCTTTGTTCACTCAGAAAAAATTAAAACATTTAAAGCCAAAACAACAGTACAGGCAAACTTGAATATAAGCTATCAAGTAATATCATAGTTAAAAGAAGAATATCCATAAAATTATTAAAAGTAGTAAACATTAATTAACATACTTATGTACAAGTAACATAATTATGTACAAAAAAGTAGTAAATGATTTTCATATAGTAAACTACGTACAAATGTCTCTTAAAAATTATTAGTACAGTTTTTCACTGTCATTAAAAATTATTAAAAGTTTAATTAAACTTCAAAAATTTTATTGTATGGTAGGCATATAATTTATTCGCCAACACATTTAGTACCGGTTGTGTATAATATGAGACGACTTTATAACTGAACAACTCTTTCAGTCTTCGAGGACTCGAGCACAAGCTGCCTCACAGCAATGCATTCACGAGCACGCACGTAAAGTACTCGAGGCGCATTTCGAACACATCCTGTACGGGCTCCCGGAGATGTTCCGTACATCACAAGGACTACGTGTATTAAAAATATTTAATGTCAAATATTAACAATTGCGAAAGCGTGTTCTAAATATGTAAAATGTGCTTTAAAGAATTTGATTTTTGGCGCGCGGTCTATTTGTGTTTTGGGATCTCTAGACCACTAATATTCTTTTTTTGGATGGTAATATACTTTAGAAATTATTAAATAGCATCGTTTATTTTTTGTATTTAATTATTGACATACTTATTATTTATTTTCACATTGCAGTTAGTTGCTTTACTAGCGGTAGGTCTCTGTTGCTGGAGACCATCTAAGTAGGTGCCACCGCAGTTCCAGTTTGAACAGCCAAGCAATAGTGCGTAAGCGTTACTCTGTTACAATATGGAGGGCGTTGTGAGCTAGAGAAATTACTAGGGCGACGAGACTTAACACCTTGTCTTAAGGCCACGAGCGCAATCTGGTGCCGTGTATACAATCAGGTGAACGCCTTGCTCGTTTCGTTGCTAAGACGAATAAAGTTACAAGGGGAAAAAATAATGAACATTAATAAATAAAATACATATATATACCTTTTTATTTTTAAAGTATACATCATATATACATTTAGTACGTATCATGGTATGTAAAAGATAAATAATAAATTTATAACCTGCTATATGTCTTAGCATAATTCTAAAGGTTTGTGGATGGAAGTTGTTTCTTAAGAAGCAAAAGCGTAGTCGTGGTAAGACGGCGGTAAACATCGTCACAAAAGCATCACTGTAGCTCGGGACATGTCGGTCTAGCTGGAAGCAGCTGCTAGCAGCTCAATATGGGGTTATTAATAATAAAGCAGGTTGCGGCCTGAGTCAATACGAGCAGCCAGGCGTTACTGCTTAACAGCAAACTATACTTTCTTCCTTCTAGAAAATGACATTAGAATGAATCTTTCAATCTAAATATTTGCGGGTATTTGAGATTAGATTTTTTCTGAAAAAGTGACTTTGTATAGTATTTCCAGATTCATAAACATGATTTACAAGAAGAAATTTTAAAAAAATGTTATATTAATAACATTAAAATTTCGTTTAAATACAATTGATGTTTATCAAACAAAAAAGAAATAATGTTGTAATTAAGAATAAACGGAGTTATTTAAGAGAAATGGTTTTTATATGATAAGTTTTTTATAATAATGGCATTTAATAAAATATTTTTAAAGGTCATAGAACACTTAATCATATGCCTATTAAAAAAAGGCTTTGTCTGGGGTATTTTTTATAGCTATCGATTATCTTTTAATGAATAACTTTAATTTATCTTTTTGTTCTTGCCGTTTAAAATTATTTATAGTTTTATATATATAT
>DWLS01003822.1:0-15041 GCA_018246255.1 Pachliopta kotzebuea | reverse complement strand
GCAAATACAAAAAAAACTTGTTCAAGGCGCGGTGGGAGAGGGAACATGAAAAAGGTTTCTAGTTATTGTTGTTATAAGACGACCGCGGCATTACTTTTCACATTTTGTTAAATAAAATATTATGTGTTATATGCGAGTACACAGCTGACATCCGAATCTCAGTGCAACGACGCTGACAGGAGGATCTCCGCAAACTAAAATAACGGATGGAAATATATTTAAATGACCGGTAAGAGATTTTTTTAATGAACAAACGTCTTACAAGTATCTTCAAAAATAATCAAGTGTATACACATGTGGGTTCAGTAATAAGGTGAACGTTATGATGGAGCTGAGTTACTAAATCAATATATTTTTACAACTTTATCTGTACCTACCGTTTTAATTTTGTAACGCGGGGGGGTGGAGTATGTAGAAGAGTTAACATCCAGAATACGCGTGGACCTTTTAACTGTGTAATTAAAACGAATCTGTTCCATAAATTCGTCAGCAGGATTAATTTGAACGGGGGAGGGGATGGGGCTGCTGGTGGCGGCGGGCTCTCGCCGTAACACATTTAATCAGTTAATTATAATACACTCAAACGCAAATTGTAACGGATGTGCCCCACAGGAGGGGCGAAGGAGGCTGTGTGGAGAGTAGGGCAAATCGCGTGCGCCCACGCACCCAGCGTCGGGCCTGTGGGCAGGCTCCGCCTGCTGGGAAACGATGCGTTTGCTTATGCGTGCTACTCCTGCAATATTAATAACTGCAACGCGTTGTATGGAAACCGTGGCTGAGGAGTTCCTAATAACGCGTATTCAAAATACGTGGAGCGTTTCAAGTTCTGATCCACATTAACGCGCTTGTCGCCCGCCTTATGTGGGAACAGTGTAGTGCGGGAGGCTCATTACTTTCAAATTACAAATGAAATATAAAATTGGGACGTTTGTTACTTATCACATTTATTGTATTCCTGATGATACGACTCTTATTGTTACGCATTTGTTTGTTTAACATATATTACTGAGTTCCGATAAGAGTAGTTCTGTGAACGGCGGAGTTACGGGTAACTAGATATCACGGGCAGCGAGCGGAATACGGTGATGAGTAAACAAACATCCTGCTGCTGTAACGTTACTGTGTTATAACACGAAACGACTCGGAGACGGGTTAGGGAGGGAGGGGGGGGGGTAGTTAGTTAACTTTTTTGTCAGTTACCGCGCGCTCTGCCGTTAGGGGTAAAATCTAAATGTATAATTTTGTTAATTTATATTTAGCGCTGAAAGCGAAGCGACACCTGATATTTAACAATTTTTAGGTGAAGGATAATTGTAATTGCCATTGCCTAAGATTTGATATTAAAAATAAAACTCATGAAATGTTAAATTGATCAGTAGTAGTCCAGCTCGTGCCCCGCTGGTGCCGGACCGACAAAGCTCGCAGCGGGACGATGAATTTCAATAAACTTGCGGGTAAGTGAGGAGTTGAAGGTGACGATGTGTCGCTGCTGATTTAATCACAGCCCGGGTCAGGGGAAGCTTCCTCCCCCTCCACCCCTTCACAACTCGGACGTGAACACCACATTTATCAATTACCGTGTCCGGTTGTTATCACAATTAGCTTAAGTCACATCATCGCTCTAACGTATTGTATACTTTTAGAGTTCCGTATCACTATTAGTATAATACTAAACCACCGGTGCAATGAGTGCAGCGCAGTGCCACTTCCAACATAGTACCTGGAAACCTTGCTGCAGTGAGATCGGTGCCCACCAGCGGGAAGGAGTGTGGAGCTTCCGGCGGGTTCCCCTCAGATATACGTGAACTGGTAATACAAATTACCTGAACCCTAGTTACAATTAACGGCTTGGCTACTCTGACGTCACGCGTTTTAATTACTGAGCTATCAATAAAACCGCACTCAACCGACGGCGGACGGCGGACGGTGGACGGCGACATGGTGACCCACACGGAGCGGCGGCTGCTGGCGCTGGGCGCGCTGTGCTCTCTGTGCGCGCTGCAGTTCCACGGCGCCACGGCCTCGCAGAAGATCATGACGCAGATGACGAAAAGTTTCATGGGAGCTTTAAATGATTGCAAGACCGAGGTGAGTTACTCTAATCATCACCTCGCGCACTGAACTCTAAACGAAGGCACAGAACATCTTCCGTGATGTGGCCCTCTTAATGTACCTGGAGTCATCATGACCGGCGCTCGTCTCCGCACCGAGCTTTATATTTTTGTAAGTAAATTCTGGCACTCGCTTAAAGACCTGACATGTCTCTACCTCCGCAGCTCAACCTGGGCGATCAAATAATGACAGACCTGATTCACTTCTGGAAGGAAGAGTACGAACTCGTACACCGAGACGTCGGCTGCGCCATCAGCTGCATAGCCAGCAAGCTCAACCTGCTCACTGACGACTTCACGATGCACCACGAAAATGCTAAGGAGTTCGCCGTGCGCCACGGCGCCGGTGAGGACATTACTTTTTTATTATATGGTTACAACCAAGTTCGCTCGGCAGCTGCCCATGAGGAAACACCACAGGAACAGTGATATAAGCATCCAAAGGTTGCGGCACTAGTAGTTCATACGAAAGATAACCTCCGTTAGATTTAGTAACTCGTACAAATATCGGCTCCAGCTCCCGCATCACCCCTACGGGTCGCAGGTGTACCCAACGAATTGGTCTCCACGCGTGTTCGTATACAAATATCCACGCGAGCAGCCGCCAACCCCCCGCCTGGCTCGTTGGCGACGCTTTATCGTCACGTTGTGATACGCGGGGGAGAGGGATACCACTCACAAACAATTGGAACTGTATATAAAATCACTTTTTTATATGTTTCGCGTCCACCTGCCGGGGAGACAACCGCAGTACACCCAAAACCGTATGCTTAATAAATGAAGATTACATGAGACATTGATACAACAAAGAGAATCCATAATGCCTGCCAATTCGTATTACTTCTTTCTTCAGACAAAAACTATTTAAATAATTCAATTAATATCAATTCTCTTTGTGCTGTTGCCGTCGGGAGCCCGCGGCACGCTCTGAACAATTGTGCGGAAGAATGTGGAGGCAGTTGGTTCCTCCCTGGCGAACCGGATTCATTGGACAGGGGACAACGACGTTAACGTTTTAAGTTATTGCTTCCAGACGAAGACGTGGCGACCCAACTGGTTACAATGATCCATGACTGCGAAAAGTTGCATCTCGGCATTAACGACGAATGCAGGCGGGTGCTGGAGATCAGCAAGTGCTTCCGTACCAAGATCCACGAGCTGAAGTGGGCGCCGTCCATGGAAGTGATACTGGAGGAGATCATGACTGAATTCAAAGAAGTTTAAACCGTACAATAAACACACGTACACCTAACATCTATAATTGTATTCCGGACGAGCAACTTGTCGTCAAGCTTCACCACAAAACTGCAAACTGCTCACAGCTGGACTCTGAGACAATAGCAAATGTTAATATTCTCTCTCTAAACTCGTCAGCTGGTTTCTTTTTTAGATTTATTGTATTAATTTATTTCATTTAAAATATTATCGTCACTGTGTGTACCTGGGGAAGGGTTGGGGTGAGCGGTTTCCGGGAGGGGAGGGGTGAAATACATTATATTTGTTAGCTTTATATATTAATCGTTTCTTTTTACGCATTTCCTTTTGTCCCGAGCTACCAATTGCTATAACTTGAATTAGTTAAGCTCAAATGAAGAATTTAAATTATTTATTAACCCAATCCGCATTGGACTAACGTGATGAGAGATGGTCCAAATCCCCCAAATACTAGGAGAAGCCAATGTCACGCAGTGGACGTCTATCGGCTGATGATAATGATTATGAATTCAATTAAACTTACTGGTAATACCAAACCAAACCTCCTTCTTACGTGGCGCTGGTGTGAACGAGAGTAAAGGTTTTTCTAATCCCTCTGGTAATCACTCATTTATAGTAAACCTGCTCCCGTGGAACCGTTGCTGTATACCGGCTCACGACCGCGAGGGTCCGGGGCTGGGTGAGCGAATCGCAATGTCTCCATGCTCATCGTTATTTAATATAGCAACATTTAAACTGAAGTAATGTTTGCACGGCACCGCAGGAATAACCATTGATGTGGTGCCATTCCTGAAGACTTCCAACAACAGAGATAGTAAATAACATTTCCTTGATTCACCTTTATTCATCAAGTAAAATTTAACGGAATTAACCAGGTTTAATTGTGTCCAAAATTGTCGAACCTTTTGTACTACATCATTTAAATATCATAATTGAATCAGTCTAAAATAACGACAGGAAATTTAGTCTTTCGTAAATTTTCTTGATTTCAGTTACGGGCCTCGCTAAAGCTGTATGCATTTGGTAATCAGCAAGCAACGTAATGCACAGCCACGTCATGCGACAACTTTAATTAGATGTTGGAAATCAATCGCACGCGGAATCGCAATTGCGGCCGTAATTAAATAATTACTAAGACAGCGATAGTTAAATCGTTTTGAGCTGAGTGCTCACCACGATGATGTCTGTCATTGGATAACTCATGATTTGTCAGCATTAATTCGGTCGGCCGGCTTCAGCATGCGCCTGCGCAGGTAACCAGCCAGCTTCGCCTATGAGTTTGTGTAAATTAAAGGATGTTAAAAATTCATTGAAATTATCAATGCTCTAAATATGTTGAACCTAATTTAATCTATAGTTCAAATAAGAGGACTGCGAGACCTCGGTCTACAGTCAGAGGCATCGGTAGAAACATGGGCCGTACACAATATCTCATGAAGTGAACCTAGTTAAATGGTCACCGGTCTTAATAACGTTAATAACGCAACATCGAACTACCTTCCAATGGTAAATGATTGGTTCAGCTCACCACCACCCGCAACCTCGCCACCGTCCGCAGGGTTGCATTCGAGCGCAGTAATAAAATGAAGTTAATTATCCAATTCGTCTCGTCAGTGCGACCAGCAAATAAACAACATACTGATATATTAGCGGACAGTAAATACATAGTTAAATTTTTAAGCATCATTTCTATGGAGATTTTAGAATAATTTTTTTATCTGAGATTATAATTTAGTATCGTGGTGCCGTTGAGCCGAAATCCGCGCGGACCCGCTCCGGTGGTACCACGTTTGCGTGGAAGGTCATACTGTCGACGTCGCAAAGCGGCGACTAAGCAAAATACTAGATTATTGAAGAATAATTTTAATTTTTAGCTTTTGAATAGTATTTAAATGTTCAGTGATGGGCAGAGCATCCGATGTGCCAACGATGGTTACATCTAGTATGTACGTCACGCACAGCTACGGTGGCCGCTTGGCATCGGACAGTGGTATCAAAACAAATATTATTATGGCGATGAAAACGAAGGGTATCGAGATGAATGTAACCAAAATACAAATGGAAATGTTCGTTAGAACAAATTCGTTGTTTGCTTCTTGGACCACACCTCATCGTATGGTCCGAACTGAAATTCCGGCACCCACTTGAGCGAGTACATGTGACTGCGGAAGCATTTCATCGCTTGTATACTCGCCGTGCAAGTCCTCGTCACATTCTTGAAAGCGTTGTCGCACCTCAGCAACACCTCCTTTATTACTTTCACAGTGTTGTCATCTGAATAACGACAATTTGTTTTTTATTAGCTTAATAGCACTCCAGTAGATCTTTTTTTGGAAATAGTTTAAAGGAAATGATTAGAAAAAAAGAAAAATAGAGACAAAGTGGTAAAATAAGTACAACATATAAGTATTAAATGTGGAAGAGGCAACCTGGCGCCGGCATTACTACAATATATGAAGATCGTTTATATTTTATTTGATCTACAAAAGACTAACACTAACTCGACCTATCCTGGTATTAAGTGACTACAAGACCGAGGCAGGTGCAGCGTACTCGCGCAGCATACTGCAGCTCTCACGTAGTTTTATGGCGACAGATTTACAGTAACAGAGGGCGGCAGCAGGCTGGGCAGGATTGAACGAGCCCTATCGCAATCCACGTTGCGTATGTAATGTCCCTAAGGTCCCTGGTCTCCTCGCACGAGGAAAAATTCCATTATTTATCCATTAGACGGAAGAAGTGCGTATTGGCGGATATCACATGACAATTAAAGTTACTCTGTTAAAACGTGTTAACTTTTTGTAAGTGTTACTTCACCAAAAGCCTAAACTTGATCGGAACCGAGACCGCTTCTCCTCGAATCCTTTATTTGCACTTTTCATAATTGTTTATTGGAAAGTTATTGTAAGTGAAGAGGGTGCGGTGGGGTGGTCGGGATACGGTACCGCCGCCGTGCGCGCGCAGGAACTTCTCGATGTTCGGCTCGTTCGGCGTCCCGTCCGCGTTGCGCAGGCCCAGTTTGAGCAGACTACACGCCTGCAGGCACCCTATTGGCTCGTTCATTGTGAAATCATACTCAAGTTTCCAAAAGTCTAGAATTTCACGCACGAAGCCGACTCCCGGGTACATCTAAAACATTTCGAAAAGTGTCGCCATGTGGTCCAGTACATCTTTAAGTGAAAGCGCCCGGCTCTCATCAATGGATACAGTTTACCACTTGCTCATCGACTTTAAACTTAAGATGTCGTCTCAGGGTGATCTTTTACTCTTACACATTACGACGCCCGTTACAGAACATATTATAGTACCGTTCACATGTTACCATTGGGCGGTAGGAATTGATATTACGGACGCATCTAACCAGATGGTCTCCAGCAAATGTGACCTGCCGCAAGTTTTAAGCTATGCTTATATACATGTGTACGCTGTTAGTATAATTTTCCTATATACGTATCAGAAATCCTTATTGAGTATCTCTTGCAGTACATCCAGTACGTTCGTAATAATCCACGCAATCACAACTGCGAGATTAAATCAGCCAAATAATTGATTCCGTGCGACGCAGACAATGAGATTTGATTAAATCCGCGTACCTCGCGCGCGCACTCGAACATCTTGTGCGCGATGCTCTGGCTGATCTCATCGACCACCATCGTGGGGGGCAGCAGCGAAGCGGCGACGGCGACCACCACCGCCAGCACAACGGACTCCATCGCAACCGCCGGTCTGTCCGCGAGCGAATGATGACGCCGCGCGGTACTGCACGCCCCGCATCGCATCTCGCACCGCACCAGCAGCGAGACGTATCGATTTGTTATGTAAACACAACTCGTTTGACGCTCTGCAAAACTTAATTGTAAAACGACATATTGCGACGCAACACGCCACGACACGACGCGACACAACGCAATACGAGGCGACAAGACGCGACGCGCCGCGATGCGATGCGAAGCGACACGAGGCGACAAGACGCGACACGACGCGACATGACCGTGATGCGCTTCAATGCTGCGACCAAACCTAACCTAGATATATTCAGTCGTTTACACTTGCGCCTGATAATGTAGCAACCAAATAAACGTAGATGTTAACTAAACCAGCAGCCACAACTACTGTCCGTATACACACAGACACAGCGACGCCGGCGAGCTGACACCAACCTCCCTCCGTCCCTCTGTCGCAGTACACGAGGATCTAGGCTTTGTAGTTAACTGGGGATGTTTACAACATAACACTTTGCGACTAATCGTACAGTGGTAATATAAAGAAAAATTTTAAAAAGTGAGATATTATACCGTGTAATTCCAATGACAAATATAACCAGGAAGAAATGTATCCAGTGGAACACCGCGGGACTGCCCACTCGGCACCTGAGCTCGAAACTTTTCAATCTACCTATGATAACCCTCTTGGCTCGCCTGTCCACCGAGTCTGGTGTCGTTAGTAGAGATTTTGTGGCGCCTGGCCAGATACCGCAGCAGTGATCCACACACGACCGGCCATTGACTTTATATAAAATTAAAAGTGACCCCGGTGTGTAACACTGCCGCATTTTGGAAACCCCCTCCCCATTTTCCCTTCAATTCTTTATGTTGCACTCGATAAACTACTCATTGCTAAGGTTTGCCTAAATTTTCAAACCTATCAGCGCAAGACAGACGGTTAACCCCACTAGTTTTGGAAGTATTAAATCTTACAAGATCAGCAACGCCTCGGTCTCTAACCAATATAAACGCATTCCCACGGCTCCCTCCCACCCCGGGGTAGTGCATCACATTTCTTTATTTACGAGAAGCTGCTATAGAAATTAAATAAAACAGAGTGACGCGGTTTATGTATTTGTTCACATTACAATTATAAAAGAGGCGTGGTTACATTTTTATTAACTATTAAGGGTAAATATTTCCGCGAGGCCGGCTCCATCAGAAGTTGGGTATCCATGTGAGGCGCGCGATGACGCCGCGGAAACACTTGGAGGCCTCCAGGCCCGAGCCGCACGACTTTTTGAAGAAATAGGAATGCTGGTGGCAATTTCGGAATACATCGAGCAGAACCTTCATGGTGGTGTCATCTGAAGGAGAAGAAACCGTTTTATAACGACTCTTATTGTGTAAGCGCGGAGACGAGACGTCCAGCGGCAGCCAATGTGAGAACGATGCTACTTAGAAGAATGCGTTATCGCCAAAGATACAGCACTAGGCGCAGCGGCGCAGGCGATCTTATTGATCTTTTCCAGTACTGACAACGGCTAATCATCAGAATTAGGCACTATCGACTGGGTTTCGCCTTTGCATTAAAAAGTTATGTATAAGTAAATAATAGTTAGCAATGTTTAGCAGTAGACGCCCTCGTAATGGTAACGTCGAGTAGAAAGGAGCCCGCACACTGCACGGTACCTGCGCCGTTAGCGAGGATCATTCTCTTCACATTAGTCTCATTCAGCTGCCCGTCCTCGTGGCACAGCTTCAGCTTGTCCATGCTGCACACCGCTATACACCCCCACTTTATGTTCACTACATCGTTGTCTAGATTCCAATATTCACTCATTTCTTTATCGATGTTGAATCCAGGATACATCTGGAAGTTTTGTTTAATATTTTTTCTTGCAATTAATGTTATAATTTATCAATCAAAGTTCTTAAAATTATATTTGTCAAAGCGATCGAAACTACCAAGACAAGAACAAAAGTACCAGAACATGTCACGACTTATATTCTTAACCTGGCATCTTTCAGGCGGCGGTTTTATTAGGTTGCATCAGTATGATCGCCCAGGCGGGTATTGTACGACCTGAACGTCCCCCATATACAGCCGCACCCCGTCAGTACTAATCGATTGCTTGTGTTTACAATAAATACACAGCAAACGATTTCCTACCCGGCCTAAACAGAACTGACCAACTCCGGAGAACTTACGCCACCTTTACAGCTCAAGTGATTGCTAGATTTAAATGGCAAAGGTCAAGTCACATTGCTTTGCGACCAGAAATCCAACAAGGCAATGAGCAGAGTGTGGAGGTCTTCGGGAGAGGTCCGTGCAGGCCAGCGGTGGACGTCTGTCGACCGATGGTGACCGTTGCTAATAACACAACGCTGACGTATGGTGGTCCGGGTACAACAATATTATCCGGGCCACCTGCGGCAGCTGTGTTACTTAAGCTTTCTCTAGTCACCGTCTCCGTTACCTGGAACATATTCCACTTCGTTGACTTCGATCCACTTCGTTTTCCACGGGGGTGAACATCCGCAACCCTTATAAAATGTAATTGCTGGAAGCTACAGAGCATTCAGATCTAAACAAAACAACACAAACCGGTGCTGTGCTCGTGCAGCGCGTGAGGTGGGCGCGCCGTACTCCAGGATTGTTGAGGCAAGCACCGGGGGAACTTTTATTTAATGTTACTTTCATCACACTGCACATGACAATCGCTCCTATAGCTCCTGTAGCTCCCTACTCACGAGATTTTAAAACATGAATCTTACTGGTTTGACAACGACAAACATTGTTTTTGGATTTCTTTCAATAAACAAACCGGACAAACGAGCGAGCAGTTCACGTGTTTGCAAACCGCTTTGTTTTCCATCGTGCTTAGCAAAACGGACGTGTTTATAAAAAATTGATGTTCCCCAGCAGAGTGCAACAAAACTTTATATTTCAATTAACTTAGTCCCGCAATGGTATCGCGCGCCACCACCGCACTATCACCACGCCACCACCAGGTCCACCGCGACCGTTAACCTTTCCGTCGTTTCTTGTGCACAATCTAACAGTCGAAACTAATCACAAAAGAAAGCTACATGTCATAGTGGGGGGAGCGGGGCCGCGCTGCGAGTGCCTTGGGTAGGTACCTGCTTAGCGCACTCCAGCATCGCCTCCGCGATCTTCCAGCTAATGTCGTTTACAACACGGGTCGGTTGCTCGAAGCCGGCGGAGGAGGCCACGTGCAGCGCCAGCAGCAGCGGCAGCAGATCGGCCGCTGCCATCTCACCTTGTGAGGCGAGCTCGCGCTCCGCCCCGCTGCAGCCGCCACCACTACGCATGTTTTGCAAACAGAGCCAAGCTGTTTATAAATTGCGACTGTAAGGGTTATGCACACAGGCAGCGGAAGCGGGAGCAGACTCGGAGACAATCTGATGACGCCGTTGCGGCTGCATGCAGCAGAATCGTTTATGGACATTCATTTGAAAATAATAGTCTGGTAATTCGATAAACTTTCGCATTATGTATAAAATTTATATCGTCGCTCCTTAAGTCGTAGCGAGTGGGTTTAAAAAAAATTTAAAAATGCTTTTAAACAAAATGCTCGCATTTTAAAGTTCAGACATGTAAGTTGTGGGCCGTGTGTCTCGGTGCTAATACAAATATTAAACACAGAAGTTGAAACTATTCTCACATTCAACAAATGTTTACGTTAAGTACTCTATGCAAGAAGTATAACATGCGCCGCGTGCGCCGGCTCGCTGCCCGGGCCTCTATTACTCTTAGAAGATTTCAATGTGTTGTAATAACCTGGCGGCTACTTTTCATGCTTCAGACTCCAATGTTATGACTTTGATTCCTCAGTAAAAAAATCCTGTTTGCTTTTCCCGTTTTGCACAGCGCTAACTTTGATCTTTCCCATCTTAACCGGAAGAGGTATACACTTTATTTCGGAACTCTCGTCTCTTTATCCTGGTATTTCCTTTCCTGGACATGTACCTACGTAGCTGTTACAGAGCGCGCAGTAGCAGCGCGTCACAGTGTACATAAGTCAGCGTATCATCAGTCTCTTTTACACCGATGCGGTTAAAGGAACTATATCGTTATAATTATTTGTAAAATTCAAAAGTATATATGTGCTTTAATAATTAATTTATTTGATAAATACAATATGTGTTGCAAACTGTACACACTGCACTGATGCAGCAACCCAGCTGATATGCCACCAGCAAGCAGAAGGCGCCCCGCCCGCCCCACGCCTCACGCCCCACGCGCATCCCCAACAGCTTCATATTGAACCCAACCGGTAAGTATAACAAGACCTAATGCGAAGTCCAATTCCTTAAGTTTAAGTTACCGATTGACGGTACCGCACCACGTAACAATCACCTAGCTTGAACCCACGAGTAGTTTCAGATTCTATCATCTGTTGTTGTTGAGTCCAGCTCTGGTATACACCAAATCGTTGAACATGAATATCAACTTCCTTTCACTTTTGAACTGTCAACTTGTTAACCCTGTACTCCTAATTAATACAGGCTCGTGACGTTGCAGGACATGATAAGAGAGTCGTTAAGTGAGTGAACTGACCGAGCTGGCCGGGTAGCAGATGCAGTAACCAGATACAGCTAGGTGAAGTGTCCGTGGTGCCCGATAATGCCATAGAAAAGTTTAAACTTCGGCCAGCAGCTCCCCGATGATGAGGTCGGAGTCTGGGGCCCAGTTCAGTTTGTGTATCTCGGTCTTGAAGCAGTTCGCGAATACCACTGCATTCAGACAGTGATCAGAGTCGTCGGTGATCGTTCCTCCGCATAGCTGGAGAAGCTGCACCAACTGCTCGACCATCGAGTCATCTAGACAAACAACATTTGTTTTTATATATGTAATGTATTATACGGAGAACTGGGGAGAGTGAGGGAGAGGAACGGGGCGGAGGGGAACCGCACTCACTGGTACCGCCGCGTCAGGTGCCACACGGTTAATTCAACTCTGAAGAAGTAATTAATGAACTCTGCACGCTGCCCTCAGCAGCCCCCGCATTTTACCGGGTCTGAGAAAACAGCAATAGTAGAGGATGCTTCTCACCGGCTCCATGAGATTTCGCATAATCCGCGGCGTTCCCGTGATGCAAGCGGCCTTCGGACTCGACCAGGTCCAGCTTGGAGGAGAGACAATTTATTGCGCAGCCGGTCAGCCTGTTCGTAAGCTGGTAGTCTTCTTTCCAAAAGTTTATGAAATCTGTGTAAACGCTGTCCGGGAGCTCCAGCTAAAACGCAATAATTGAAAACGTTACGACCATTTCAATTTACGATTACTTTTCTCACCGGAAGCGGCGGATGTGGAGGAGAAGACGAGGAGTTAACAATTATTTACTTCTCTCTTGCAGGTGTTCAGTGCTTTCAGATAATTTATGGACATGCTCTTCATGACTTCCTGCGAGGAGTGCACCCCGCAGTAGCAGGCTAGATGTACGACGACCAGCAGAATGAGATTCATCCTCGCGTTGCCTGCTGCGTGAGTGCCGGCGGCGCCGCGCCTGCGCACCCTATATATATATATATATATATATAGGTGGCCGCTGTATTCAAGCGCGCGCTTGACCAATTAACTTGTCACGTAGTGGTTATGAATTAATTACTTAATTGTCACCAGCACTGGCACCGGTACCAGCGCTGCGCAGTACGCGAGCGGAGTGGCAGCGAGCGGGGCCGCAGAGAATGTGCGCTCGTGTGATCCCGGGAACTACACCAGGGACCTGCTCTCGGTACAGCTGGGGACCCGACCGGAGGTCCGGTTGTAATGTTACCGGCGGACAACAAATGAGTGGCTCTCAAACTGTACCTGCTTGAGGTATCTCATAATTTTCCCTTTATGTTTACGTTGACATATTTCCCTGCGTTACACGCAAGGTTACATTACTCAAAGTAATTTTTCGCTTTTTTTTATTAGTTTATTTTGTTGAACAACAATAAGAACCAGAAACGAGAGAAGGTGAATCTCCTCTCACCCCCGTGAGTACCCATTGCAGTTCTGGCCTCCTGCCCGGCAATTGACCTGACACCTAACATGGTCACCTGGCTGCGCCGCGTCAGTGTGTAGCAGAACTACAAAACCACACACGTATAGATATAACAATTTACTGTTTTTTTCTTATTATTTAACATATTTCGTTTATTATCCAGCATCCGCTGCGGAGTCTCTTCCAAATATCGGGTGGGAGCCCGCGCGGAGGGCGCAGCGTGCAGTAATCGGTCATGTGAGGTGGTGCCGGGTGCCGCGGCCCCTCACCCCCACCACACCCCATCACCTTTAGATTCGCGTCACGCAGCGTTGCCGTGTCGCTGGGGAGAGATAAATATTTTGAAAGAAATCGCGACCCGTTTTATATGTTAATTTTTGTATTATGTAGGCGGGCGCCAGGAGCTGATGGGGCGGAGAATGTGATGCGATCAACATATGCTTTGTTAAGATGAAATCGCTTTGACAATGATAGAGGAGTTTGTTAAAGTCCTGGCGAGTGCAGCGACTAGCATCACGTCGCAGTTTAAGGTTTGTCGTTTTTAAAACTGCAACGCGCTACTGTACAGTATAGTACGATGCGATACGGTACGGTACACAATTATCTGTGAATAAATTATTTAATACCTTAGAGAAGGATTTTTCACCGAATTTATCCGGTTGAAGCTCTTACCATACAAACAATTTCAGTATTCTACTAAGGTGAAACACTGTCATGAAAAGATTATTACATCTCGTCGGATATTCCTCCGCCCCAAGCCCCTTCCTCCTCCCGCCCCGCGCCGCACGAGCGGCTTCGAGTTACGAGGCAGATCGCTAGGACCGAAGGAAACTAATAGCAACTATACTCTCCGAAAAATTGCTCTTCAGAACGCGCAGTGAGGATACGAGGCGAGGCGGTGCGCGGTGTGCGCTGGCCCGCATTTTCCGCACGTCATCCGATGATTGAGTAGATTTAGATGCAATCTATCGCTTCATAAATAGTAAATGACATACTCGATTAATGACATGGTGTATGCGGTAAACACTCACTTGGAACGGAAATTTACATTTCATGCGGCGCCCGGACCACGCGCGGCCCTCACCCACGCTCGCTGGGACGCAAACATCAGGCAGTGCAGGATCGTGCAACGTTGTAACATGAAGGGAACTAGATGTGAAACGAGCGAACCCTCTCGAGCTGGTCCCCGGCACCGGACCACCGCTAATTGTTTGTCTGATTTGAAGAATGTTTGATACTAAATTTATTTAAATTTTTAATAACCTAAGAATTTGTTTTGCATAAAAAAGTCGGCCGCCGAGGCGATTTCATGTGTTGGGAAGAAGGTTATCCGAAAACACCAACTCGGTGCTTTGCACGAGGCCCCGGGACGTGCACGTCCGGGGAGAGTAGCCACCCGCCGCGGGCCCTCCAGTTCGTCCTCAGAAATAGACAAGGCCACCTCATATCATACAGACGAAGCAAGGGGGGATACAAAATGTATAAAAGTAACATCTATTTCATTTTATCTTGGTTTTATATTATAATTACTGTAAATTATATTCAGCTGACAGGGTATGAATCGAGGCGGGGTTGCGGCTGCACAACTCCTGCGCCGGTGCCCGCTTGTGATGTCGCGTGTCAGGTTATCGGATCATGTGAGCGGTCACCTTGGGACGGCTCAGGCGCGTATCAGACCGATTAACCGCTCCTTGGGCACGCACTCCGTGGGGTGGGGGTGGGGTGGGTAGGGGGTGAGGAGCCCACCTGTCCGCGGCAGTATGTGCCAAAGCAAATGGCGTGTCTTCAAACCAATAATCATACGATGACATGTCATGTGGCAGCGTATTCATTATGCGAGAGGTGGTGTTTACACCCGCTCCCCCCGCGCCGCCGTAACGCGGACCCCGCGCCCCCCGCCACAGGGAGCTGGCGGAGGTAACGTAATACTGTACACCTAATGACGAGTAATGGTAATTTTTTTTCATTTGAGCGCAATATAAAGCGGCGCCGGCGGC
>DWLS01003821.1:0-15042 GCA_018246255.1 Pachliopta kotzebuea | reverse complement strand
GTTTATATATTTAATACATAAGCAATATCATAAGTTAATATATAGTTAAAATAATGTCTTTGGTTTTCTTAAGTACGTTATTAATTTAATAAAAAATATTGAATTAATCTGTCCATATGAATTATTAATAATTAATTGATATTATATAAATTAACTGTCATTTTGAGGTTATATTACATAATTGTAAAGAAAATATTTAAACGTCATCCATCTAATCGTTTTTATCATAACATACTTATTATGATTATTGTAAGCAGTATCCTTCACTAATTATATTTGTTCTAACACATTGTGACCTATTTACGGTAATAATGATAGGACCCGATATATTATACCTACGATATCTAAATTAAATATAAACTAACATGATTATATTGTTAAACTATACTAGTTAATATTTTTGTTAAGATCAAATAAAAACTAAAGTCTACACTCTTATGAGAGTTATATTGTCTATTAACTGTTAATGTTAACTAAAATGTTTTTATAGTAGTTGTAATATACCTTAAGATGTGTTTAAAAACAAAAAAGGTGAAAAAATATTTTATGAAAGCTCAGCGGCAGCTTTTTAATGAATTGTTAGTATTTGACTGTATTGTATATAATAGCGGAAAAACTGTAAACAAAATTTTTCGCCGCCGAAACCGAAATTGTTCCGTTTTGTTAATATTTTCTCAACTAGTAAACGGAACGCGAAATTTAACAATTAAATTCTTATCAGTTTTAATTACGTATGTGAGTAATTAAACAGGCAGTTAAAACATAATCAGCGACGCGTCGACCGAATAATTCTTGTATTATAACCCGGTGCCCATTAAACATGAATAATGACTATAAAAATAATAGTTAATGACCAATTTTATTGCATTTATATTCACTTTATTCGCATAAAAACAGATTGATGTAATTTAATAAGAAATAAATAAGTAATTAAAATATTATGAATTCTTATTGGGTTATTTGTGATTTTGTTTATGTTGAGCGTATTGATTTATATTTGAATAGAAAGTTTTAATGAATTAATTAGTCATTAATGTTTATATATACTGTAATAACTTTTGGTACACCTAAATACCGCGTTCCAATGTTTTTAACATTATTAAACTTTTACTATCTACTAAAGTTAATTAAAACAAATTTTTCTAAATTAAAATTTTTAAAACAACTAAATCACACTCAACTAAAGCTTTGAAAGCGTTTCAATAGATATTTTAATATAAAGTGCAAAGCCTAAAATAAGTTCAAAGCATATAACACAAACTTTTCGATAAAAGAAATGTAATAAGTACTACGTTTGTAGCTATTTATAGCAATAACAAAATACTCATATTTATCTAAATATGATTGTTTACAGCAAAAAGACATGCAATGAAGTGAACATACCAGTGATGGACATCCATGGATAGCGCGGTATATCAGGCAGCGGCTGCGCAGAAGGCTGGGCACAGGTGGCACCCATCGCGTCCACGGAGGCAGCTGATGCGGCCGAAGCGGCTGAAGCAGCTGCCTGGTGATAGAATTGAGCTGCAGCAGCCATACTCGCCGACGCTGCTGACACTGCTGCCCCTCCATTATGTTGACCCAGTGCATAGTTCATCATCGGGTCCGCGCCAACCGCCGCCGGATACCGGCAGCTTTTATCGTCAGCTCCGACCCCAGTGAACGGCACCGAGCCTCCAAATTGCTGGTGATGAGATACGTAAGGATACATTCTTGTCGGAGCGCCGGGTGATGCCGACGACGACGACGAAGACCGCTGCGGGCTTCCGGCCCCCGGCGAGCCCGCCCCCAGCGCCGCTGCCCCAGACAACGACGACGACAGCGACGACGACAGCGACGACGACAACGACGACGACAACGACGACGAAAGCGACGCCTCTATAGGCGACGCCCCCGCACCCGCGAACAAATTCTGGTGGTGGAACTGCTGGTGGTACTTTGGGAGCATGCTATCGATGATGAACTTGGAACTCATCGCTCGGCGGCGACGCGGCGCGCGACGTACGCCTCGCGGGAGGATGCGTTTATCGCCGGCGATTCGGATCGATTCGCGCGCGTGCACCTCTAGTATGGCCGCGGATCGTTTATGACCCGCGTATGAGGCTCTACGACTCTGAATTCCCCGTCGCAGCGAGCGTTACCGCTGCCGCGCGCTGCGACTGAGACGGGAGACCCGCCGCCCTACGAGGGAACGAGATGAACGACCCATAAAGCGCAGAGACGGAAACCTCTCCGTCTCATTAATTCCTACCTGCGTGGCGTATATTAGAAAGAGATAAAAGCTATTCGCTAACGAGCTTCCCGCCGGCCATTGTTGGTAATGGCTGGATTCCCCGCGCCCCCTTCTTACCCCGTCGTTCCGCCAATAGTGCCCCGCTGCAGAACATTCGCCGCCAATCACAAACCATTCCGGTACTTCTAGCTGTCAAAATGAATGGTGTTAAACAAAACGGAAACAACAATATTATATTTTTATAATTATTGTTTAATAGCAATCCATAAAAAATATTCTTTGATTATTCTCAATAAACAAGAAATAAATTTTTAACAGCAGTAATCATATTAATTTTTTTGTGATCGAAAATTAGAATAAAATTTTATATTTTTCATGTACATAGTTTGAATAAATATTTAAATATTGTGATATATATTTATAATGATAATACATAATTTTTGGAATTACTCCAGTTAGTTATTTAGAACTTATAAACAATCTATGAATATTTCTATTTATAACAAATTCTTTTTTTCTAAATTATCAAAATATTTATTAAGAAGTGATATTGTATTAAGGTCCAAGTAAAAAATTATTGGTAAAATAAGAACATTTTCGATTTTTACATTGTTTGTTATATTTTATCTTTGTTACCAGTATTTACTAGTCACAAAAACAAAGAATAATTTTGTTTACAAATTTCTAATAAGAAACATTTCCATAGGGCACCCGAAAATTACTGGAATAAGAATTGCACAAAGTTGTGTTACGCCAGCCACGTGGTTGAACCGGTATCTGTGATCTCTTTCAAACATTCATGCTGCCTCTGTCGCACGATTCATTCATTCGCACAAGTCGTAATCGCGGCGGGCACGCGCGCCATAACAAACTTTAGTACTATTAAAATAAAACCGTTTATTGCGTGAGAAGTTTATTTATTTACAACTGTTTCGATTGTCGGTCGCGTTTAGTGCATGGTTTTTATGGGCTTAAGTTGCCTTTTCAGCTTTATCAGGTCGCTAGTACGGCGGTGAGGCAGTAGAACATTGCATAAGTATAGGTTTTATGTTGTTATTGTGATGTTTTATGCCACAAATGTATAGGGAGCAATGATATGGCCAGTTAGGGTCATTTGTTTTACGATAGGTGCAATTTTTTATCGCTACTAAATTGTTTTAAATTGTATTGAGGTTAACGACCATTTAAAACCTTATCTATTGTTTATTGTGAAGTAGTATGATTTTTATTGCTTCATCACATAACATTAACTACGGTAATTAAATTTAACCTTTTATTTTTATACCGCTAATGTTTTACAATGTAAAGTGATAAAACGCTTAAAATAATTATAATTTTATAAAGCGATGTTATAAAATTTTAATCACTAATTCACAGTTCTCGATTGTCAACCTCTTATCTAAATATTTTGACCGATATAGCCAACACTTACTCTATTTCGAGTGTTTAAACCGCATTTTATTCAGCAGATTCATTAAAAAAGTTTAAATCTAGCTTTTAGTTTACGTGCTTAATTACCTCTAAAAGCTATTTTGAAATACATTTTTTGTTAATTATGAAATATTATTATCTCTTCATACATATTAAATATAACCAAAAAGTTATATAGGTACAATAACTTACATATGTTTTAAAAAAAATGTTTAATTCTTTGTAAGAAATTTAAAAAGGTGAAACTGTTAGATTTTAATTCAGCCTTTCTTAAAGTACTAGATAATATTATTATTTTTTATTTAACAGGACAAGCAAGCGTTCCTTCACCTAATAGTAAGTGATACGCTTATCCATAATGAAATGGTAATGGTTAAGATGGTATACACTGCAACACTTGCGCTCGTCGTCTATTAGAATGATATTATTATTAGTAAGACGACTTTTACGTGGTGAGTTTTCCAAAATAATCAAAAACATTGCTGTACTTGATTATTTAGTTCCAGTAAGAAAAAAATGTTTTCTTATAGGCACACTGCTTGTGATTATCGTCTTCATTAGATTATTAGGTGTATGTAATTGGAACTGTTAGAGGTTAATTAGTAACTGTGGTATAACTATCAACTTAATAATTAGAAGTCAGTGGTTTAATAACAGTTTTAAAATTGTTGTTTAAATTTTTCTAATAGGTAAACTGATAAGAGTGGTTACAGCAAATAAATCAGAAAATTCTCTTGTCAATGGTGGTTACGGTACATTAAAAACGTTTTAACAACTCTATAACATTAAAAGTTTTACAAGGTAAATTTTACTACAATCCATATTTCGCTCATACAAAGTTTACGGCACACAATAGTGTTTCGTATGTACCGGCATATAATCGCACAACACGTAAAATGTAACTAAATGCGAATGTAGTCTTTTGAGCAGAGTCCGGTTCACCATCACGCCCTGTTTTATAGGGGATCGATGGGTAAGAGGCTATCAGGCGAGCCACAAAGTCCCAGGTGGGTGGGGCGTACGTCCATCGTAAAAGTTCTCGACTCCTGAGAAAATTTACAACTATCGGCTCGCGAGATTTAACGATCAGTTTATAGATCCGTCGGTTTTCAATTCGATATAAACTCACTATGTCACTGTGACGCCCATATGGACGCGATACGAGACAGTTATTGCACCATCAGCAATCACCGTCTATCTGTTTACACTATTTGTTTAAATTCAACACAAGCTTATCGTTTCTTAAGAGCTGCAGCGTTTAAAAAAACTCTATTCTTACTAATAATTTGTATTAAAATGCACTAAGTTAAAAGTCGCTGCTTATAAATGAACTTTCATAAAAACATTTGTTATAACTATACCAATGAATAAATCATTCATTTTCACTAAATAAAAAAATCTACTATATCTTCATGTTTTTCATCAGCCGATAAACGTCCACTGCTGGACATAGGCATCACCAATATTGAGGTGATTCGGGCCGTCTCCTACCACATTGACCCAATGCTGTTTGATGGGGAGCCAGAGCCTCGTTTGTTGATTACCAGAGTGCAACGCATACAGGTGAGGTTGCCTTAGGTCCTGTGAAGTGTTGTGTGAGACTCGATACACCCCATACTCTACTATATACTTATTACTGTTATTACTTAATATCACTTAGACGAAAGTTGAAAAGTTATTTTTGATAACTTACCGATAGACCAGCATTAAAACCTGAAACATGGAGATAAGAGTATTAGTAAATTCGCAAAATTATTCTATCTATTCTTCAATTCCTTACATCCTCACGAAATGAAACCATTCGCAAAGCTAATTAGCATTAAAACCTTTTGGCTTTAGAATAAGATATGATAATTATGTAAGAAAAAATTAAATGTATGAGAAATAAATGTAATTTTTATTTAATATTAAAACACCAACGCGCATAGGGCCAGCATGGTTGGAGACGGCACAAATCCATCTTTTATTGGGAGAACCTTATGTCCAGCAGTAGACGTTTAGCGACTGGCGATGATGATGACGATTAAATTATTACATAAGTTTATATGGTTTTTTAAACAAAGTAATTTATAGTTTTGAAATAAATCTTTAAATTGGTATAAAATTAGATGTCAACATCTCGTGCTGTAATATTTTGGTTTCAATAGTTGAGATTGGAATTAAGTTTAAAGTAAGAGAAAGTGATATGATTAATTAATTTAATACTTTTTAAGGCAAACATTAAAAGTAGTTCTTTTGTGATTTCTTTCCTAAGTTCATCTATACCACTAAAGTCCTCATAGCGAAGCAAGCGTGGTTGGTATGTTGGATATTTATTAAGCCATTCCGGCGGTATACAAGCCGGAGGGTAAGTAGAAAATTTTAATTTCACGTCTAGAGGCGGCCGGGGGCGCGGAAATTTGTGTGGCATAATAAGTGAGATTGTTGCGAAATTTGCTACAAGAAAAAGAAAGAGGGCCCGCAACGCACTAGCAAGACAGGACCAATGTGGACCTTTCCACAAAAAGGTATCTAATTTGAAATTTTAGTTAACTTCTAATATCAGAAGTTATTCTAATTTTATACTCTTTTCAAAAACAATATTGACTAATTTAAAAATAATTATATGATATTACTTTTGGAAACACCGTATAGCCTTATTTAAACGACAATGTACGTCCGTCCGTCTGTCCGTCAATAATTTTCAATCTCGGAACTATAAGAGGCAGGAAGCTGAAATTTTGCATACAGACAGATCTCGCTTAGTTAAGATCAAAGCCGGAATTTTGTTGGTATGTGGGCTACTTGTCTTCCTTAAATCATTTTCTTATATGACCTATTTCCAAATTAGATCAGATTTGATTTATACACATATAAAATTTTGAAATTTGGGCACCCACAATTCGGGAACCCGACCACATACCAACAAAATTCCAACGACTCTGATCTTATATAAACGAGATCTGTCTGTGTGCCAAATTTCAGCCTCCTACCCCTTGTAGTTCTTGAGATTGAAAATTGTTGATGGACAGACGGACGGATAGACATTGTCGTTTAAATAAGGATTTTGTAAACTACAGCCGCTGTCAAACGCACAGGTATGATTAAAGTAATAACGTATTTTGCATATCACACCCTTCTTGTTGTAAAGGGGTTAGTGAACAGAACACTATGGATTAAGGACACAAAATATCAAGTCAGTGGCGTATCCATGTAAAGAGAACGTCGGGCATCGGGCGCACGTGTAAGTGGCAGCTTCAATATTTATGTGCAATTTTTCGAGCGCCGCCCGCCCCTCCGCCCTCCGTCCCTCCTCCACCCCGGATCGCCCTCGATAAAGGATGCAGCGCTCCATCTTCACCGTTCAAGCACGCCCAAACTGCCTATAAATGAGCCCAGTTATGAATATACGCTGCAATTATTAATAACCTATTTTCTCGCATCTTGAAAAACTTCGACGCTTTAAATGAACTTTTGTTAGCTTGTTAGATGTACTTCGCATTAAGCGCTATAACTAATTTATAATTTCTTTTACATAATGAGGCGTCAAGACTAGTTGAACATTATATAGTTCTGAGTGATATAAAGCTAGCTAACTACAGTTTTTTTTAATAGACGGGACGAGCAAGACGTTCATCAGATGATAAGCGACAACATCCATAACAGTGTGGCCCTAATTAAAATGGTATATATGGACCACATTGCGTTCGTCGCCTTTAGACGTAAAGTAATACCTTCCTCCTCATTACCCCAGTAATTTCACTAGTATACAGCACCTATAATACCAGAACACAGTTTGAATAGTACCTACCTAGACGGTCTCCGAAATCAGACACCTACCAGCAGTTGACAGCTTCCTGAACACCCGAACACAGTTTTCCTGTTACCATATTAAATGAATTTCTGTAACCGTTATTTCTGGTAGAAAGATTTAGTTTTCCAATTTTTCAATACATCACACATCTTTTTAAGTATAAAACCTATTAGATAAAAAAAAAATACACGAACATATAGCACTCAGTATATATAAACGTACAGGGCTTTAATTGTATTTGTTAATTACTTTTGACTGTCCTTGTTTACTGTTTCTTAGACAATTTTTATTTTACACAACGATTTAAAAACGTAGTAGTAATATTCCTATCAACATGTAATCCTGTAGACTTGGATATTAAAGATATTAAGCTAAAGCGACGATGTGTACTCAAAACATTGCGGAGGCGTGTGTTGGCTACCGATTAGGTGGATATTATACCTAACTGTACACTATTGAACCCCGAATTGATATTAACAGACCACAGACGATGTAACTGTATAAACAGCTTCTGTGGAAGGTCATTCATTCATCGATATGACTATACAAGTTTAAATATCAAAATGAAATAAAAATGTTGTGTAGTCCTACCTCAATAATTTTTAAACTACTTTAATTATGTTTAACGGCCTCAAAACAATATTATTTTTGCAAAGATATGAGGTATAATAACAATCTCAAAACAACGATATCAATTAATATCACATTTTTTTACTTTACGTTTGTGTTGAACACAACATTTTATTTTTAGATGTTTAAAACACTATTACCTAAAGGTTTATCTTATCTGTTAGCAAGTTTCTATCATTCGTGCGTCTCCTACGCTGTTCCGGAACTTCTAAAGAACTGAAGAAGATAACCGTGAAGGTTTTTCTACAATTTCCACATAACTTTGATATCTCCCAGAAGCAGGTTACCTTTTGGAGATTTGCTCCCGTAAACAAAAAAAAACTCTTTGTAGTTGAAGAAGTACCAAGGGATCGCCATAGTCACCATTTTTTCGCTACCAAACAGTATAAGTACTGTGCAAATGTTTACTGTTTCGATTCGAAATGTGCTGTAACTTGTAAAATTTCTTAGATGACGAGAACAATATGTGTTATGACTATTTACCATCAATTCAAAGTTCAGCTCATCTGATCACTTTGTAGAACAAACAATAAGTAGTGATTTTAACATCTCTGCCTTTTAACTTGTCTTTTTCCTGAAATATCTAATAAAACAATAAATCTGTAATTTAATACAAATAGTTTATTAGTTGTTGTATATTATAAAGTATTTTAAAAACCTTTTATTGTAAGACCTGTAATTGAGAACAATATTTGAATTATTAAATTATTATTACAGCATGCAGAAAAAGTTTGAAATTATGTATCAAATCCAACACTAAAAAATAACAGTACCGGAATAATTCCATAACTATCATTTCTCAATCTACAAGGCGAGTGCTGAAGTAATATTATTCAAATAAAAACAATTTCAATTTGTTCCCAAATTGAAACAGAGAGCAGGCGGCGTGTTATTACATTTCGGGCGGAGGTTAGCAGCGGCAGAGCGTGTAAAGTGCCGATAGAGTTCCCTCCCGGCCCTCTCATTGCCTATAACACAAGCTTCGGGCTTTCCTCAAAAGCCTCCAAGAACGCCTTAAATTTAGCGACTTTTCGCTCTCGATACTTTCACGCGACATTTAGACGTTATATGCGGTGTAGTGTTATTTCACTACATTCTTTAGTTCAGGAAAGTAATAGTTTTTCGTTACATGTTATTAATATTATTTACGTATACATTTCGTCTATAATTTTTGGAATATCATGTAAATATATCACAAATTTTTGACTTTACTAGCCATTGTTAAACCGTATATTACCAGGTACCAAAATTTTATATAAATAATTGCTACAGCTTAAGCATTGATGGTTCAACGGAAATATGAATATGTATATTTATATAATTACAAATACTAATTAATAACTTAAGAAACGTCTACTTGTTGAATAGCTTAATATCTCACGTAATTTGTTTATATTGTTGTTGAAGAATGTTATAAAAATGGAACATTTACATCGATGTTTTAATATAACAAAGTTAAAAGAACATCTCTATAGCAGTTTACTTATCACAGACTTAATTTTGTTATTGAGAAAAAAGGTGAACAATGAGTTGAACTATACCAATAGATTGGTATATTTCTCGAACTACGCACAAAACTAATCCATTAACTTTTCCCGTATGTAGACCTATTTTTCATTGTATTGGGTAAACTTGAGTGAAAGATATCATGTGTTTGACTTTTTGTATCTAAGTATTTTTCATAATTGTACAGTAATTAAAAGAAACCTGTTTTATTGTTTTCGTCGTACAATACTTACATATAAAGTGTTTTGTAGTTGAGTTTAATTAATAGTAAATAAATAATCAAAAGTAGAAAGTATACAGGAATAACAAATAAAACTTCCTAATTGAATATTAAGTAATTACCCAATATGTAAAAAAATCATGATCATCATTTTTCTGTAAAATAAATTATGATGATAAGAAAAGAATATAGGCAAATTTATTAAATTTCATTCATTTAGTTATAGTGTCTACATAATTAGAGGTGCAATAACCATATCCTCATCAGCCAGCTACAACTGGACAAAATCCTCTTCCAAGGTAGGCCATGCAGTAATTATGTAATAAATAATAAATGTGAAACTAATGATTTTTATAATATTACTTTAAAAGGATGCTGTGGGTAACAGTAACGCCATCTATGTTCTATTGTTCAAACTAGATATCATCTTCGTATTCTAGTCCCGTATCCGTGCATCTTCAAGTTCATCTCCTGGAAATGCACATATGAGATATACAGAAAATACTTTTTATATATGTTCAACGGGACTGCAATTGTGAATATTGTAAATATTTTTCCATGTCAATAAATAGAGAGAATATCTACAGTTTACCCCTTTCTCCCATAAAATGTGATGATGTCTGAGCGCCATCTCTGGGGTGGCTAGGAATCTCCTGTGAGCCCACAAATTATCAGAATGCACTGCATTTTAAAAGTGCATATTGCGCCCTCAGTTATTTACTTTGTAAATCAATAATTTTTGTATTACCTACTACTCGTACTTAAAGAATATTTTAACACAATCTCTAAAAACTAATAGTGATAGTAATCGCTTTTAAAAAGAAATGGATAGGTATTAAAATTATTGATGGTGATATAATTTGAATTAGATTCGCTGTTTTTGTAAAAACTAGCGATGAAAGGAGCACAACGTTTAAATGGTCGTAAGGTTTAGGTAGATGATGGATGATGTATGGTCAGCACTTTAAGACTTTTCTATATCCATCTTAGTATTTTAATAATGTTACAAGCTAAAAATCATATTAATAACCTTTATAGAACTAGACAGCAAAAGGGTACCTATAATTAGAAAATTGTTTAAGTAAGTGTCATGATTGTTAATGATGGCTCTTGAATTTAAGTTGTAAATCATGGTTTTTTCCAATAGCTGCTAATTATCAGTAATAATTAATAAAGTGAATAGGTAATGTATAAAAAATCAACGATTCCTACGTATGTACGTGTACGTATAAGTTAATAAACCAATTTTTCTTACCGCATATACGGTTGCGGTTGGCACATATGATCCCGTATGTATATTAATACTGTTACAACTTTCCTGAACCTAATTAAACAATGTAAAAAAAAACTTTAAATATGCATTAAAAAAAACTTCAGCGTGTTGTAGTATTTTTTCACTCTGATATAAATCTCTGTATTTAATATGTCGCTTTGTACTTAGGGATTGGCGAAATGTATGGACGAAATTTTTGTACATTATCAAATGTTAATTGTGCAATTTATTGTTTCATTTTATGATTTTTTTTTAACTTTAGTTATATCTTCTACTCGCATCAAATGAAATTGCCTACACGCAATAAGAGAGTTTTTGCTTCGTAAAGTTATGAAACATTTTTAAAAGGGGGAGAAAGTATCGCTGAAAGGCGAAAATACTTTACATAATTTTAATATAGACTTCCTTTCTAAGACATTAATGATCATTCTTCTTGTTTATTGACTTTTAAACTTTTCTATATGAGAAAAGGAAAACGTTTCGCGACTTATATTTTATACACGACGAAGCGAGGAGTTGAGCAAGAAATTCGTATTCAAAGTTATATAAACGTCATCCGTTTGTATAGAAAATATAATGGTGGTATGTATAATGGTTGTCTTTACTGGTGGTAGGGCTCTGGTGAGGGAAACCGTCTAGGTAGGTACTATCACAGGTCCTATTTCGCCACATAGTAGTGTGCAAACATTGCTGTGTTCCGGTTCGAACGGCGTTGTAAGCTAGTGAAATTACTAAGGAAACGAGACTTAACCTCTTGCCCCAGGCTACGAGCGTGACGTTAGCTATGTAAACTATCTTAAGTAGTATTGTAGTGTTAACTGTAAGTGTATCACTTACTATTAAGTGAACGTTTACCCGTTTCAACAAACAAAAAAAAGAATACTCAACGAAGATTATTTCTGCAGTGCAATGTAGCTAACAGTAGAATTTTACTTCGCATTATAATCCATACTATGCTTAGTTTAGTATAAAACTTTTGTGCTAAGTTTTCTTCATCTCAATTTTATCATCGGGCTGAATGATGGACGGGATGAATTCCTGTTTTATATAGGTCTCGCGCTTTGGATGCATACAAAGCGTCTCGGTCTTTTCTGCGCAATTGAATGAACTTTATGGACTGCATAGATCCCACGTTGAAAATATAAAACGCTGTTCTTCTTTCTTTATATTTAACATATATTATGATCCGTTTATTTCATACTGATATTAGTATTACTGTTACATGTTTTTGGAATAAATACCGTCCTCTTCAGATTGTCGTTATAACGTCATTAGTATTTTAAGTTTTTTTTAATTTTACAAAGCCACGAGACGAACGAGAAATTCATCTGATGGTGCTAAGTATACATTTGTTCATAATAACGTGGCTAGTTAGGATTATAAACATTGCGAAACATTACACTTCTTGTCTTAAGACAAGTACAAGTACAATGTTAAATCTCGTTACCACAGTAATTTCACTAGCTACAACGCATTTTAAACTGGAAAACAGTAACGCTTGCACACTACTACTTGGCGAAATATGAGCTGTGGTAGTACCTACCACTAGTGACCAATATACCGCATAATTGTTGGTGGTCTTTTTCTAACATGTATTATATAATTGTGATAACTTGTAAATGGCTCTTGATTTTATTCACTGTTACATGTAATAGCAGGTTGTAGTTAAAAATAATATTAATAACTTCTTTGATAATCATAAAATGTAAATAGGTACGCAAATGTATGAATTGATTCTTTACTTATGCTAAGTTGCGTATAAAAGCTTGATATTAGGCAATTTCCCCGGCACCCGCCGCCCACATACATCCTGCGGGGGGTGGGCCCGCGTGGCTGGCTACGCCACACATATATCGCACATTGTCTAAATAATGAATCCATCCGCACGTTCTCCTCTGATTTACAACCGCACACAAAACCGCCATAAGACTCCGTAATGACACCTACCGCAGCCACTTTATTTTTGGACCTTATACATTTTTTTTTCACACGCGACTATTTAGAATTTTTATCACGTAAATTTCCCGCTCGAAAGGGAAACCTCCATTGTCATTCTGTACACACCGTCTGTTTCCTCGTGAACACGTGTTCGATGTTTATGTAGTATATAGAGACTGAAGTTATTTCAGTCACGCAATTTCGGTTTGGCTGACTTTTGAATTTTCAAGCTCGTAGCAGCAATGCGATTCGGGGCCAACATCGCCACAATTAAAAGCTATTTATTACTTATTAACACGAAAACACCGCATTGTTATTCGATTTATGTGTATCTCTGATATGTGAATGACTTTTATTTATTGTTGGCAAACACTGTATAAATGACAATTATAGAAATTTCTTTCACGAACCGCAATAACGCAGCATTGTACTCTTCATTTAAAAAAGTTTTAATATTAGTACAAAAGATTTTCTGAAACTTTATGCTATTTAACAACTTTATGAGCTTCATGTGTTAACGATATAATAACATATATAATGAGTATATTGATATCTAACATAACGCTATAATATTTCCTCTTGACCCCGATCTATCGACTTTGAGTAAAAGTAGTTACGGTTATATTCTTTGAGTATATCAAGTATTTCGACCTTTACACCTAAATAAGATTATCGATTGATATTATCTTTTATTACCGAAATTGATAAAATCCTTGCTCAGAATACATACTATTTCAAATGGAATTAAAAGAAATACTAAGAAAGGATAATAAAAAAAATTATCTAATTTACTTTGGGATTGAATTATAGTAGATGTCTCCGTTTGTAAGTATTTTGCTTCTCAAAAGGAAATTGAATAGGCTAATGAAAATTAAAAGTAGTTGGCGTGTACATGTGATAATATTACAAAGAATATAACAATTCAATTGTATGTTCATTGGGTTATGACATTATATACAATAAGATATACGACAGTTAATTTATGTACCACAACTTAATTCAATATAATTTATTAGTTAAAATGATTTTACAATCGATATGTAGTTTATGTTTGTTAACAAAGTATAAATCCTTAAAGAGTTTCTTCTTGTATAATCATGTATAAGTGACACAGAAACCTTAAAGGACTCTACAACATATCTTTTATGTATTAAATTTAATTAAACACAGCTGGGTTTAAATATAAACAATATTCTACAGACTGGAGGAGTCGTAAATTCAATAATTTATAATTAAATGCGTATCTTTCGATAAGTGAACCTATTTTAGTGTATGTTAAGGGAATAGATTACTTAACAACTTCATGGAAATATCTAATGTATACTCCATGAAATACAGCTCGTTTTAGTTCGGAGTAACGGTTACGAAAACTGCTTTGGTTTTCTTTCTTAATATATTTTTATCGAGGTCACATCACCGGATGTGGTCAATGAGTAGCAGTTCGTACATGTTATTCAGAAGACTATAGCTGTTGCAATTATTGGCTTTCATGGTTTTAAACAATTTCGGGAGTCATTGACAATTTTAAATAACGCGAAACTGGATCATATCATACTAAAGCTGGTTGAAATCGATGAAGTATATTCATTGTACGCAACTCTGCGTATTAATAAAATTAAATATTTTTTTTGTTTCAATTTGGTTTTTATTTAATAAGTGCCTATAAACATCCTACCGGGCACAGAGGGCCGATAATATTTGACACGTTATTGCAACCTGATTTTTTGTAAAATAATAAAATACAAATTTCAAAATTCATTATTAAGGCCCGGGGGTAGTATAAAATTATATACCGATGCGGTATCCGAGGAGAAAACATATAAATTTAAATAGATTTTGGATATTTATTATATCTTGTGTAAACAACAGAACTTTATACTTATGAACATATATACCGATTAACCCTTGAAGACTTACTATAAAATATGGACCAGAAACGATAATTTTTTATCCATGTTATGTCGTTAATGGATAAATATATGATGATATAATGTGAATATAAAATCTTTAACGCGTAC
>DWLS01003820.1:0-15047 GCA_018246255.1 Pachliopta kotzebuea | reverse complement strand
GCACGCCACCGGCCACACGGACCGCTCGGGCGGCGGCGGCGGCGGCGGAGGTTCCTGGCGCCTCCCACCCGACGAGACGCTGCAAGTCGCCGACCCCAAGTCCGCCAAAGAAGAGGTATACATATTACTTTGTGATGAAAAGAAAAAGAAGACGCTATCCTGGTCACACACTCATCCATAACAAAGAAGTGCTTGTCAAGAAATTTACATGCGTAAATTATGTTTTATAGCCAAAGCTTCCCTTCAAACTGGTATAAAGTTAGGTTTAAGTTAGGTTTAAGTTTCATATGCTGCGTCATCATGTGCTGAAATTAATGAACATCTAATCTAAAAGGCACTTAATTATGTCTTAAATTAAATTAATACTTTACTTACTCTTCTCTTACTCGATAAAACCTTATAAGATTTTCTCCCGCTTTATATAGGACCTCTACCCCGGAGACGGCCACAACTGGAGAAGTATTATATTTTCGTTGATGGTCATCAGCTTTGTAATAGCGGGTATAGTCACAGCTATTTATTTATTAGGGTAAGTACTAGATGTTTATCTTCTAAAAAATTTGATGAATTAAAGTTTTTAATTATCTAAGTAACTTTTGAATACTTTAAAAGATACATACATATAAGGACATACATTTTTAATAATCCCAAAGCTTAAAAGATATGGGTTTTAAAGGATGTCACATTTACAAGCAATAGACATTTTAAAGAGTTATTTCCTGTAGAACATTGTTTAACCCTTCAACCCTTCCTTTGGAACTCAAGCAGGCGCGTGGGGCATAAAGTTCGACATACCTTTATCCTTTTGTAATTGATTGATTATTCATTTTGTAATAATTCAAATTTATTGTTTAATGACACAAATAACACTTCATATAATAACAACACATAAAATTTTAAAAAAAATATTTTAAAGGACCAAAAACTTCGTTTCATAATAAAATACATTTATTTTCAAAACAATTAATTTGTTATGTCAAGTTTTCAATAACATAAAATTGACTATAAAAAACAAATGTGTGTAATAGTATTTTAAATACATATCTAAAATAATAGTTACAATATAAAAATAATATCAAGAAAAAAATATTATACACTTAAAAAGAATTTAAAAATCCACAACACATGATCATTTTTAAAAATTGAGAATGAATTAACCACTACTAACAATTATTAATTATTGGAAAGGAAAAGAAGGGTCAGAAAATTATACCTACTTTAGAAAGAAACCTTTAAAAAGAACCCCTTCAGATCTATCAATCCTTGCAGGTAAAGATAATTCATTCCAAATTGTGAAAACGTTGCACTTTGTACCTAGGCGCGACCGCTGTAGGGTTAAAAAAGAAATACAATATACTGTCTTGCGGTTTAATTACATTTGTCGATAATACGATTAAGGTATGTGGACGAATTGCTGTACTGGTCGGGTCGTCGCATGCGTTTAGACGAGTTTCTACGGGGCGACCTAACCGGGGAACGGTTACCGACCACTTGGGTCAGCTCGCATCAGCTCGTCTACCAGGCCGACGACGGGAGTCTACTGGCGCTCAACACATTCAACAATACACTTACCGTACTAGTTACCAATCATACCCTAGTGAGTTACTTATCTGTTTTTGCCTTTATCTACAATTTTTGCATTAATGCATTTGCTGTTATAATCCTTCTTAAAGTCAACTCAAAAACTTAACATATTTAAATATTGACAAAACTTTTTTAATATTACTTCTTTCTAGAACTTTAGTAGTTTCTTTAATGTACACGTAACAATATTAATTCGAAGTCTTAGGAGAAACAATAATCTACAAACGTAGAATATAGCGCTGTGTTTTCTTCAAGTTAAATCTTTCATTATAGTAGTTAGTTTGTGGTTTTATTTAGTCTTTGATCATTCAGTATTATTAAATAAAATTCATTTCTACAGAGACAGCTGAATGTGCGCGGCTATCAATGCTCTCCGAACCTTCGCTACGTCCTTTTCCAACACAATATCAAAGAGGTACCGCTACATTTGTTAATAAAATAATTATTGCGTTTCACGTCGACTTTATAATGTCGTACTAACTCTTGTTTTCTTTTCAGGTTTACCGGCGAACGTTTACAGCGTACTATACTGTTTATGACGTCACCAATGAGTAAGCAGTGTATAAACATTTACACCTTAAGCTTATTTGTACATTGAAATAAATAAGGTAAAGCTCGCCAAGTTTAACAAATTACATGGCAATAAAAATAATAAGGTTTTGATAATAAGAACAAGGTAATTTGGTTGTAGCTAAAAATTAGGCGTTGTTCATTTAGTTTCAACTCTAACACTGACCTTCAGCCATTCTGTACAATTGAAATTCTTAAATAAAATAATAATAATACTCAAGCCATATATATTATAATCATTCGTTGTTTACTTGCCGCACTATTACCATAAGATACTCATATGTTAATCGCTTGATTTTCATAGTTAAATTATAATTATGATTTCGGAAGAATACGGCTATAAATTTGATTGATACTTAACTATAACACTTAGCCACCACATTCCGCTGTTCGGTGAGGGACAAAGTAGCTGGGAGTGGCAGCACGCAGCTTGGTTGGGCACGAACGGGGCCTTATTGCTGGCAGCTGATAATGAAGTGTTGGCGCGACCTGGACCACCAGCACGTCGTGCCCCAATCTTGCGTCTCACCACGGATGCTCGTTCTGGATGTGTCTACAATGGTGTATCAGACTGGCTCTATCAAGGTATCGTTTATGGAAACATTAGTTTTGAAATTTTCATTGGCATTTTTCCAATTGTTTTGCTAATATATTTTAAAAAAATTTCCATGCAAACAGAGGAGGTGACGAAAACAGCTTCAGCAACTTGGGGATCTTCGGATGGTACTTTAGTTATGTATGTCCAATACAACGATACGATGGTGCCAGAGCTTCAATTTCCTAGGATATCAGAAGGAATCGGTGGTACAGGTGCAACAAGATCGGGCTTTTTATTACCTGCCCTTAACAATAGCATTCATGCTGTTTTTCCTGATCACATGACTGTCAGATATCCCACGGTAAGAGAATTGTGAAATTTTAAAATTACTCGAATTTAGTTTTAAAAAACCAAAACCTTATTTTCATTATTTTACAGCCTGGAAGCTCAATACCGAAGGTTAAGTTATGGATAGTAGGAGTGCAAAATACAACATCCCCACCGATATGGGAAGTAAAACCTCCGAGCACTTTAGATGGAATGTACGTAATTTTGTACCTTTTAGATTAATATTTTTGTTTTCAAGGGGCTATCACTTGACCACAAGTTCAAATCTGAGAGTCTGTCTTATATAATGACATCTGGAACAGCAATTCTGTTATGACACTAAATTGGTAAAATCTCTTGCCAGCCTATTTTCATTTAAACATCATCACGTGTAGGTTAAAAAGCTAGCAATAAGCCACTGTCCCTCAGAGTCAAATATTCCTGAAGTTATTTTATAAATAAAATTAATTTTCTTCTTTTAGGGAATACTATCTCATATCAGCCCAATGGGTGGGCAAGGATAATTCGCATGTAGGAGTAGTGTGGATGAGCCGCGCTCAGAATCTGACAGTATATAGTAGTTGCTATGCACCTAATTGGACATGTACAGAGGTAATTAATAAAACACATAATCTCAAATAAATTATAAGTAATGATAATAATAAAAGGACTAAAAACAAGTTTAATTTTTAGACACATTCGGAGAAGGCAACAGATGAGCCGTGGCTAGAAGTGCATCAAAAACCAGTCTACTCAGAAGATGGTAGTGCCTTTTTACTTTTAGCAGCCGTTCAAGAGGGCGGGGGCCAATATTATACGCATATCAAGCACGTTGACGTGTTGCGCCAACGAATAGCAGTACTATCTCATGGCAAAGTAGAGGTAGCTGAAATTCTCGCATGGGACCAGATAAACAACCTGGTTTATTATTTAGGTAAATTAAAAATTTTTTATATAGTTGGATATAACCACGGTGTTTGTGCTAAATAACAAGTATAACTTTGAGTAACTATTAAAATTTATGTTATTTTCGTTAAAGGTTTAGACAAAGAAAGATTATACATACCTAAACTACGTTCTGATATGATCCAGGAGGCAAATCAAATTAAGTATTTGCATTGGCTGTAATTGAGTGTTTTATTATAAATTAAATTATAAATATTTTCTTTCATACTAACCCCATGCATCATTTGTGCTACATCTTTAATTTTCAACATTTAGTTCTCATTTATATACGGATCAGATAGCATATCAGTTTAGATGAGTCAGATGAGTGTGAGTGAGCATTGAGTGATAAAATCACAGATTTGAAATAATTGGTTAAAAATGTTTTATATTTTAGGTAGTGCAGATAGACCAGGTCAGCGGCAAGTTTATGTGGTTCGCGATCCCGGGTACGGTGGTGGAAGTAACTCAGTAAAGGCCCGCGCTGAACGCGAGGAGCCTAGATGTTTAACATGTGAGCTGGCGGTGTGGCCAGCTCGTCTTCATTACGCCAATTGCTCGTACTGGAGAGCTACTTTCTCACCACCTAAACCCAAAATAGGCATAACTCACTACGTTTTAGAATGTGGGGGTCCAGGTCCACCACTCGCAGGGCTGCATAATGCCAAAACACATAAGCTAGAACGAATTTTATATGATACGAGGCCTTATAGGTAAGAGTAAAATGATGAGGCTTTTCGATCTCTTGAAATTTCACAGCGTAACCACTTTAATTTCTCTTTAATAGATCCGTACGTCTAAGAGAACTGGCTTTACCAACACGGCGTTCTTTTGATGTGCAGTTAAGTAGTGGATCAAAAGCACGTGTCCAACTACTCTTGCCGCCATCTTGGAGAGAGGAGCTTCGTGATGCTGCTTTCCCTGTGCTCGTTCATGTGTAAGTTTCTTTTAAATTTCATATAAAAGCAGATAATGTTTTTGTACTAGCTTCTTATCTTCGGATTTTCAGAGATGGTCGACCTGGCAGCCAGCAGGTAACCGATGAGTTCCTTGTGGATTGGGGATCGTACATGTCATCGCGAAACGATGTAGTTTACGTCAAATTGGACGTGGCCGGCGCTAAAGGATTACCACGTGCGTTGCTGCGAGGACGTCTCGGAGGAGTGGAAGTTGCTGACCAGTTGGCTGTTATTAGGTGCCTGAAAATACAAAATTTTCATTCAAAATAAATATGAAATATCAATAATATAGCTTATCTATTTATAAGACCCGTTTTATATTTTTTTCACTTTATCGTTTTTAGGTATTTATTAGAAACGTTTAAATTTCTGGATGTTACACGTGTGGCAGTTTGGGGATGGGGTTATGGGGGTTACGTAACGGCGATGCTTCTTGGCTCACAACAATCTACATTAAAATGTGGTATTGCAGTTTCACCAATAACAGACTGGCTTTATTATAGTAAGTTACTCATAGCTATAGAATATAATTTTTGATCAACTTATAAGTAACCTTCTAAAATTAACTTAAATTTTGTGAATTACAATACATAATTTAATAAAGAATCTTTTCATTATAATATTAACAATAGTTAATTATTAAGTTATCCTAAGTAGTAAATGAGATTTGTCACAGAAATATTTATTTTAGATGCTGCATTTACGGAGCGTATTCTGGGGCAACCGTCTATTAATTATAAAGGATATGTGGAAGCAGATGCCTCGCAAAGAGCTCATCACGTTCCTCCCCATGCCCTTTATCTGGTGCACGGGATGGCTGATATGAGCGCCCCATATCCCCACGCTCTTCAATTGGCAAGAGCACTAACCGATGCGGGTGTACTCTTTAGATATCAGGTGATAGGGTTATACTTTTTATCTATATGTTCAATCTAAGTTCTTTTGTATAGAAAAAAATACAGTATTCTTTGGAAGGATAATTTTTTAGAAGGACTAAATATTATAAAATAAATTTAACGTTAATTTTAAGTTATATAAAGATAACACATTCATCAACAGAAGTGAAGCTAAATTCTTGATAACTTAATACTTCAACATTATCCTTATACAAGCTATAAAAATCAGGAAAGTATTTTTCAACTTTTTTTCAGGCTTATGCTGATGAAGGACATGACTTAAAAGGCGTCATTGAACATGTGTACCGTTCGATGGAAGATTTTCTTCGCGAATGTTTATCTCTCGACCCAGAAGACACAAAGTTGCCTCCGCCAGATAGATAAAGGATACAAGAGCCTATAACTTTAAGTAATGTCCTTTGCCCGAAATTATCAGAGTTATTAATTATTGTTATTATTAGTATATTGTTTATGTAAATATGTATATAGAACATAGTGCTTTAATTCAATGTGTTCCATTTGATTTTAAATAATTGTGTATTTGTTTAACAGAAATAATTAAATAATTAAAAGTGTGGGTCAAAACCAATTGTGATTAGAAATAGAAAATCTTATGAAGTTAAAATTAATTAATTTATGTAAAGATTTGCACCGATTACCACGATTTCTTACTAAAAGATAAATAATATATAATAAGGCTACATTCAGAGAATCAACAGCTATTATTGATCGGATTAATATTTATTGTATCACGACTTTGCTTAGCGTACTTTGCCTAAACTATCATACTATACTTAAGCAAGTCTTTCAGCGGGGACTATTTAGGATGTAATTTTTTTTTTGGGTGAAGTTTTCGTGAAATGTTTGAACAAATACAAGATATCCAAATGTTAGTCAATATGCAGTTTAGTAAAATATATAAATGTTTGAATATATAAAACCGTGTTATTATACACATTGTTATCATTTTGAATAATAGAGTTTCGAGCTTTTTCTCTTAAGCTTTTAATAATACTGTTTTTTCTACTGCCACTTTTTACATGTAAAGCTATTAGAGTTTTCTACGTAACTATCTATAAAATGGTTCTATGACCTTCTCTAATTATGAGTCATTCTTAAAATCGAATCCTTTCTTTTTAAATAAAATCTTCATAGCTACGTTACATCCGATATTAGACAAGATTGTGTGGTTACGCAATAAAGAGCTTACCATTTAGGGATACCTACAAGGCCTTTTAAAGTATAAGTTAAATTCCTTACCATTAACAGACAAACTTTAAGTTTTATTATTTATAGTGCTATTAAAATACCTCATCATGCTTAATGTACGTACTTACTGTACGTTTCAAAAACCGATTTAAAAGTTTTTCATAACAATTAAATGTAACATTTAGAAATGAAGTGACCTTGATCATCCCTTAACCTTAGCCGCTTTGCTGTTCTATTAACATTTACTATATTAAACAAATATTAATCAGGTTATAAGTAAATTTATATATCATGTATTAATATATCTTAATTTACTAATAATTAAAACCTCTGAAATAGTGCGTTCATTGATGTGTGAGTACAAAATAGTATAATTTGGCGAAATTATCATCGGACATCTATGAATTGGCTATCGGAAAAGCAAAATCTGAATAGTTACGAAATATTATATGATTAAAAACACAAATTTAATGAATACTCAACCACGTCAAATACAAAAATTTGTACAAAAGGGTAAGTTAAACTACCAGAGTTAATTTTGCAATCATACATAACAATTACGAAATTAAGAGTTCAAAAATGAAGCAATAAAGAGACATCAGATAAATAAAGTGAAATGTCGTTGATCGAACCTATATAGAGTTGGGTAGGAAGTGATCCATTGCCGCTAGTTGCACCGTTACTGCGACATAGTAAGTAAATCGTTGTTGTGTAGAGATAGACGTCTGCCGACATATGTTAAGTGTTATCGGATACCTGCATAGACGCATATCGTACATTCCATGTTTGTGAAGACTGCCAATTTGGTCTAAATTTTACAATTTAAATACCTACGATACGTCGATGAGATTTATTTGAAATAACATTATGGTCTTAAGGATGCTGTGATTCTTCTATTGCGTAATTTTAACGATAATAAAAATTTATATTGGATAAATATGATATCTCCCGTTATCTGATACCGCGTAGGGCCTAGTCGAATTGAATTCGTTGTAACTTTAAACTTAAAATTAGATCAGTTAAGTGAATATTGATTTACATATTTGAAGGTTCATCGGTCGGGTAAATTATTGCTTTGTTTCTTCAAAAATGAATTATATGAAATAAAATATAGACAATATGTTATGGGCTGCACTTGTACGTCACGAAACATTAGATTTTATAGTTATTACAAAACGAGAGAGTACGGAAACCGGGTGCTTTAAATTTTACATCATGTTATAAGTATTAATTTCTTTAGCGATTGTTCCCTAGTTATACAATAATTCGTATTTATATCTGATCGTTGGGAAATGCGGCACTCATGTTTGAGTGGCGCGTTGTAAGCAAGTATTACACACCACTCGAGCGGTATTCGTTCGCAATACATACTAGTAAAATATGAATTTAATACAATTCAAACACCTACATGGGTTTGTTGTTAACGTGAGGGTTTCTGCATATAACACCAATTAAATTCATGTAGGTATAGTTATTAATTCATAATTAATATACGGATTGTTGTTAAATTTTATCACTGAACTCGAATTTACGGTATTGTTTGCAGGCGGCTTCTCTATTCTATATTTTTTGTTTGTCTCCTAAAAATATGTAGTAATTTTGTCTTCCATTATATTGAAAGCTTCTATACCATAGTAAATTTATTCTTGGATCTGAATGTAGAAACAATGTGATGACTGTGTCAATTATTTGTTTATTCCAACTCTTGTCTGCTGTTCGATATAGTCATTGCGTTACTTTTGTAGTGTTCACTTCGAACCTTAAAAATGTTAGTTCAGGTTTTCCTAGTTTCGTTTTAATCAATGAATGTGTATAGATGTGAATCGGTAATGCTGTGTCTTTAGAATCACTGCAACTTTTGCTGAACTGTACTCGAAACCATATATTAAAATTATCGAAAAATTCATTTCGTGTTACCTCAACAATTGATAATTTTCTCTTTCATTTATTTTCAAAAATATTATCTTTGGTTACTCGAAGGAAACAAAGACAATACATAACTAAGGCATATAACAAAGTTTTTAAGAGAACTACTTTTCATTTGAACACAATATCTGATATTTATTTTTATGGATTCTTATTGCTGGCATATTTTTTTTAAAAAATGGGATTTAAATCTGTAACCGAGTACAGTTGGGTTGTAATGTAGTGACCGCTGATTTTAGAAAAAAGCGGGTTGTGTCTAGCCGGTAGAGTGACGTATCGCGCGTTATTGAATATAATAAAAACGAAAACCTTCAATAATGATAAGAAATGACGTGCCTAGGACCCTTATGGTCCAGGCACTAAATCACAAAGACTTTTTATTCATACGTTTATTTTTACAATTTTACAAAAATATCAACTATAAGAGATTACATCGTCTTCTTAAATGATTTTGAATATGACAATAAAAGGCGATTAGGCGACCGCTTACGCTCATCTACGGATTTGACAGTTTAAAAAAAAGATTCGCCATCCTTTCTACTACATGCTGGTATTTAGTTTTATTTATTATTTGATTTAGTTTATGGTTAAAGATACATTTTTATTAATATCTTATTATATTCAATAGCGCATCGGTTGATGGATCTATAGATCGTATTATGCTCTGTGTTGTTGTTAATCAGTGTTATGAATCTTGTCGTCTTGTTTTAGAGTTGTACGGCTGAATAATGAAATGCCCTTTATAGTTTTTTTCTTAAACTTAATACACATATTCGTAAGATTTTAAATGTGAACACGACATGCAATTTTACTCATTGTTTCGAATAGCGTTTAGGTATTTGGCCGTTAGTGTTGTATAGATTGATATTTATTTGTAATCCGTAATTATGTTTTTGTAAAGTTTCTTTGAATAAATAAAAACTTTTCATAATCGTTCATTGATGTTGTTTTATTTTTTGATAAACAATACAGACTATCCGTACTAAAAGTCTTCATAAAAAATTCATACTTTTGCTGATATATATCTTTGGCTAGGAAAAAGTTAAGAACTATTTGTATTTCATTTTAGCAGGCGCTGTACCAGAGATTTAACATATCATATATCTCAAGTTAACTAGAATGATGTGGTGCAGTGTAAATATATTATATTTAACAATGACACATTTTAATAGCCAGACCCATCACTTACCAACGGTTGAACCTAATCAACAATAAGTAATCAATCCCCAAATAGCGAATAATATTATTTGTGACAAGTCTTTATATATCTTTTGTAAACCTCAGCTGTGTCATTTTTAGCATCCAGCTTTGGTATTATTCATTAATTCAACATAATATTTATTAAAGATTACACTACACACACATATAATATAACCCGTGCTCTCTACGATTCACTAACATTTAATATTTTTAGTAACTAAGTAGCAGTTGTACGGACAATCTACGTTTTAGTAAACGTATATGTCGAACTTATTCTCTTAACCGCACGAAAAAATAAACTAAAATATTACATTACGAGAGAAATTTCTAATTAGTAGTTAAATAAACTGCTTCAATTAAAACATAATCAACTCGAAGTACGAAAGACGATTTAAAAAAAAAGTGCGCCATTAGCAACTTAACCTTTAGTAGATGTAAAGTTTACAACAGCAAAATGAAGTTAATAACCTTTGTAACTATTAACTTTATTTACCGATACAGCATTGAAAAAATTTGTTTTTCCAACCGAGCTATTTATAATGGTATATAAGTACAAAAGGGAGGTCAAAGTTTAACCTTTTAGACTTCACGGCAGTGTCCGGTTCCGGATTACAAATCTAATAAAGCACGCCACGCTTACGGTTTCAAACTGACCTTCCCTGACTAGGATTAATGATAAAGCTCTTAGGTACTATTTTCTTATCTAAGACATTTATTTGTTGAACTACTTGAAAGCTGATGTGAAAGTAAATCAAAACAAAAACCAACAATAATTTCAAATTCTAATTAATACAAATTTTAACCAATAACTAAAGTTTTAAATCAACACAAATTTGTAAATATGGTTAAATGCGGAATCCCAATCGTTATGTTTAATAAAAAAAAGCCGGTCAAAATCAGATCATTCATCATATGAAAAGCTCATAAATCAATTACAAAGTAATATTTTTTTTAGTCCATCTTATAAAATTCATATTGTGGCGAAACCGGCTGTATCCCGCCCATCGGGGATGGAATCACTGTTCCAAGCGTATTGTGGGAATGCAATCAGACCACGGCGAAAATAAGGACAATAAAAGCCGCCTTACCTTCGTCCCACCGAGGAGTCCCTGGATCCTGCACCGGATAATGCTCATTGCACTGTGTACACACGAATTTGAATTATTTCACTATTTATAATAAGCGAGCGCACGCGCCATTTATTCGCGTTGTTTCACCGTAAGCGAAGAGAAGTACCCGCGCTGTCGGCGCGTCCGCGGTGTCGATACCGAGTATCGATGTCGATAATGTCTCTCTGTGAGCTGACCACCCCAGGAAGACGACTTGCGCTTGTGATCGCGCTTGCCCAAACTTCCTTACGTGATCCGATAACTCCCATACGCTTTGGAATTCAACAATTAATGAACGATTACAATACACATGTAAAATAATGAAAAGTTGTTGTTTTGTTAATAAAAACTGACTTTTTCTACAGATTTCTTTCCTTTTTACGCTTAATAATTATGTTTTTACTAACTATGGCCAAAACGTACAATTTAATATAACCAAGATTTAATTTCAAAGAAACAATTTTTAAAGTAAATTTAATTATACTGGATAAGTTGGCAAAGGATTTATGAAAGTTTTTCTATTTTGTTGTAATAAGTAATTTTGTGCTATGTATATTAATATAAATATCAATATAATAAAAATAAATATCAATATACCATACTGTCATTACTACTAAGAAAAATCATAATTTTCACCATTTTCTGCTATTTACTATAAAAACTGTCCGCATACATTTTGGCGAGTGCACTACGAGAAAAGCTAGTGCTACTTCCTGGATGTTGCCTCTTTTCATGGTCTTTCATGATACGCCGAAAATAAAGCGAATAGGATTTTCTGCCATTCCCACGCAATGCATATATTAACAATATTACATGTATTTCATTTTATATATCTTCAAAATCAATAGTAAATTATACGTTTTTAGATGACTGATCGATGTTATATTTTTTTAAACTCAAATCGATAATGACGAGCTGAGAAAGGTGTAAGTTGAATTTTGTGATATAAAAAATTTATTGTTCGGAACATAACTAAAAGGTACTTATTTATTTTCCTTGTAATATAAAACTTTATCAAAAAAGTAGGAAGAATGGTTAAGGTTTTGAAAAAATCCCATTTTGTTTTGCTTACTTATATATACACATCTCGTTAGCGAAAAATCTTTTCAACAATTTACTTTTAACATAGCTAGCTTAAAATATTATTGATTTATAAAGACGAGTAAAGTATTATAGATAAAGTCACGTAATTTTTTGTAGCCGATATAAACTTAAATTTAAATTGGAAGAAAAATTCTTTGTGTACATTTAAGGAGTAATGTATGTGGACTGAATGGAAAGTTCGATTCGCTCGTGGGCTACGGGCCAACACTTAACAAGATGTGGTAAGGCGATTGATATTCAGCAGGACTGCTCCAAAGTATTGCAATTTTAAATTCATGTTAACTCGGGATTTCACAGTTAAAATTGACCTAATTTTACGTATAATTTATTGATAATTTTACATAATTATACTATTTAAACCGCAGTAAAGATTTATCAGGCAAAACATATGGTTAATGTAATACCACTGTGCAGAATATGTAATGCATTAAACTTAATTGAATGGTGAATATGTTGCATCAAATTATAATTTAATCAAATTGTAGTTTTTACTAACCAAATAGCTATTTTAATTGACATTTAAACTGTACTATTGAAATAATAACTCTACAAACATCATTTAAAAACATCTCATATAAAGTTTTGCTTATAAAACAAAATCGTAAAAACTTTGATTATTTACAATGAGAAATATTATTAGGAATCACAAAAATTTTACTTTTTAACATTTATAAAGAAATAATAAACTTGTAAAACGTAATAAAGTTAACAATAATCCATATCACCTAACGTGCCTATGTCAATGTAATTCCACATAATATTTATTACCTATACTTAACTTATGTAACTATACTTAAAGGATCTCTATATTTATGACCAAGATTTATCCTGAGGGATAAAATTTCCGGAATACGTATTATTGATTTACAACGAAAGAAATGATTTGAAGATATGAAGAAGAAGATTACTTTCTGTTCAAAAGAGTAGCAGAAGAAAGGAATAATTAATTAATTAACCGTACTAACAAACTTCAGTATGAAAAAGGCCCTTGTTGATGATGACTTAAATATTTAACTTTTCGTTTAGTAGTCATTAGTGTACCTTAGTTTTTAAATTGTAATAATATCAGTTCGCACAAAACATTTATATTACATTACATTTTTATTTACAAGGGCTAATATGAAATCGCGGAAGCCATTTATTATGTGTTCGCGTGCATGGTTAAATGGCGTAAATGGGCTCACAAGGTGTGCTTGAAGGTTGAACAATGCAGTGGGCATATATTTGTGGTAAGTTATAATCACTTCTTTCATATTATGTAGATTCTGCCGTGTCCTCCAAAAACAGCAATGTAATTAAGACAAAAATCCCTGGTTCGATATTGATAGAAGTTGTAAGAGATAGATAGATACATTTGTTTATTTCTCCACGCAGTACAGATATATGGAAACAAATATTGACATACAAAATTTAAATTAGGTATGCAGAGTATATAGGACTTTAAGAAATAGTAAGTACCTCTTTGATAATGTAAATCTGTTCTAATGACATGACAATCAGATTACACGGAACGAACCGATTCTAGCAGTTTCAACCGAGTGGCCACTTAACAATATATGAAATTTTGGTTTACATAAATTACGTATATACTAATATATCAACACATATACCTTTAATATTTTTTTCGTTCAATTTTCATTCAAGGTATAAAGCTGTATCAACTATGAACAGAAAATCTCTCAGGGAAAGTGATTGGATATAGGAAATGCATAAACGCGAGAAGTGTTGGACGACGTCCAAAACCAATCAGAATAATGTTTTGCCTATATAAGCGCTTGTACAATTAATACAAAATAAAAGACTATGAAAACAAACAACCAATTACATTAATAAATGAATTTACATAATGGAAGAAAATTGTAGTCTTTTTTCTTTCGCTTAACCATTAATTAAATTTGGTAATAACTGTATTGGCTGGTTCTATGCTGTTACAAGCTGTCGTCTCTCTATAATACGAGTATAATGTTAAGTAGCAAGGCCGTGGATGAAGTATGACTTATATATTTATAACAAAAATATAGGAATGAAGATATGGCGACGAGTTTAGGGTAGTAACTAACCGGGTAAATTTGGTAAAATTGTTATAGTAATAAATCTCCAAAACATGTTATCCCTGAGTGGAGCCTGCTATTTCCATATTGGTACAAGCATTCCCTAATATTACTTTATAATTGAGATGCATAATAGTTTTTTAAAAACATCAATTTTCGTATTGAAATAACCAGTTTTCTTCTACTTGAATATTGTTCGCGGCGTATTGTCAACACCTAAACTAATGCCTCAGGCTCTGGGTAAGGGTATTTTACTTGTCGTTTTATGTTATATGTGTAGCATAGATCAAGAAACAAATGATCTTTGCAATCTTCGACAGGACAATAACGGCTTTTCCCTTTTTTTAAAAAATGGTTCACCTCAAGATTTTAACTAAAACCTTTGGTGTTCATATTTTTTTTGGATTAATCACTATTTCATAGTACAAGTATTTGTAAATGATCGTTTAAACACAACTAATATTACCAACCAACCAAGATAAAAACTAATACTTAAGAATTATCAAATACATTGCCTTCCAAAGATCTCTTCCAAAGATCTTTCCAAAGATCTTTACGGTAGTAGATCTAAGTCTGCAGTTCGCTGTAGCACGTAGGTGGGCAGGATCGACCGGTGAAACACTACCCTC
>DWLS01003819.1:0-15052 GCA_018246255.1 Pachliopta kotzebuea | reverse complement strand
GGGGGTTTTTAGTGGGTGCGAGTCCCACACAGTCCCTCCCGCCACCCCCGTGGCGTGAGGGCAGTGCGTAGGCATTTTCCCCCCACAAAAAAAAAAAAAAAAAAAAGGGGCAACCATTCGGCGGAAGTTAAAGTAAAGGTTTAATTTGACTGTTACATGTTCTGAATACTTAATAAGAATATAATTATAAGAGATGATTTAAATATATACGCACTAGACCTTGAGATCTTCACAGAAGTGACGATTTAAAAGTGTAATGGAATTTTGTGCTATATGGCCCAAGATGCTACCGCAGCTCCTATTTTTGCCAGCAAACGGTATTGCTATAATTACTGTATTCCGGTTTGAAAAGCGTTGTAAGCTAACGCAATTACTGGGGTAACAAGAAATAACACCCTTGTGGTTTGAACGCGTGCCTTCCACGCAGAGGGTACCGAGTTCGAATCCGGCCTGCATCAATGAATTTTTTAATGAATGTGCCTAAAACTTCACGTCCTTTATGCCATGTAGCAAATTGCGGTGCTATAAAGATGCAGTGTATACGATCTTAACCAGCGCCGAGTTGTTGTGGGCAATCGTATTGATTTAGCTTAATAACAGAGGGACCTCCTGGATAAAATTATGTACAATTGTCCAAACTATCATTATTCCCGCATAGTTTATAGTTTCTTTATTTTCTTTTAACACATAATAAAAATCATCGTTGTCTCTGTTTCATTGCATTGGTGTCTCGCAATCACAGTATAGGCTTCTTTCATTGATATAATAGCTTTTCCTCTTTAGTCAACTGTAATATATGCCAAAGATATAGGAACTTGTAAACTTGTATATCATAAAGCCAAAGATTTTTTTATTGAGGCTTTTAACCAATTTTGCTTATGCCTGCTTAATAAGGCCAAACATATCATTTATGTTAAACTTTCGTTAATTATTACTTTCTAGAATTTTCAAGACAATTATTAAATAATTAAAAAAGGCTTTTTTTAAGGATAAAGATGATAATTTAATCAGAGTATTCTATCTATGTTCTGAAAATGTTAACGAAATCTAAAAATCGATTTAGTGAACAAGGTTAACTAGTGATCATTAAGTGAATCGATCGTTCTGTTAACATTGAAAAGTTAGGTTAAATATATAATAGGTTAAAGAATAGATAAAATTGTTATTTTTAATTCGGTTAGCAGTTGGAAGTTTAGTCTGTTTACGTAATGAGGTCATAATCCTTACAACATCCTTGCAAACTAACTGGCAAACGGCGACCTATTTTGTATATAATAGACACTATCCTGGTCTTTGTCCCCTTTTAGTATAAGATCTACTCACCTTATTTCTTAAATTTTAAAGGCTTTGTATACAATAACAGGAGAGATAATAAAATAACATGTTCTTGATTAAAAAATTGTTTCCTTTTTGGCAGTTGCTAAGCTATGTTGTGCGATATGGTCGCCCTTTTGATTCCGGCATATAAAAGTATTTTTAAGTCACCTGTATTGTGGATAAAATATGAACATAACAGCATTTGAGTATTCATATTAACTAGTTTTTCCAATGTTGACCAGAAAATGTTGCTTGTGTTCTTTCTTCTTGCCTATTTTCAAATAAACTACAAAGAACCCGATACCGGATATAAGAAGTACTGAGTAAAATTGTATTTTGTTATATCTACACATAGAGAACACAAAATAGGGTATCGGTCCAGGAAATTACAAATGTACATTGAATCGTTTCCTGAACGGATGCGAATCTGAAACGCAGGCACTGGATACCCGAACAGCATAAAACCGGCACCATATCGGCTTAATGGATACGGCTCGCCACTCGTCTTTGTCTGCAATCGCCTAATGATCCTTATCGAGCCCTTTCATCAGCTAAATGTTGTTTGCGAGGCCCTCAAGTGCGCACTGTAAAGGAAATTGCCTTTCGGCGCGTGGATTTCCCTTTACTGCTGTTAAATAAGACGTTGTTACAGGACGTTAACAGATGCTCAGGATAGGCCCTCATAAAATTTTGGCCGCGCTAACTGGGAAAGTGCAATTTGAAACTTTCATTGCATTATTGTTTGAATCACATTAATATTTTTAAGAACTAATTTAACCTATGTTCCTAACGTATGTAGTTTTATCTTAAAAGTAAAGGTAGGCATTGATCAAGTATTAATCTCATAAAACACTTTGTAAAAGTATTGACTATTAAGCGAGAGACAAAAGTGTAAAAAGTAGGTGTAAAGATAGGCAGGCTACTAATCATCATTGTTCATCGGTAACAATAAACTTTCAACCCTGTGAGGAAAAAAAGTAACTAATGATTATTTTGCACCACTTCATTTCAGTAATAAGCTGTGCATTTTTTATATTAGAAAGAGTAAGTATTTCGAAGTTGTTTCTATAAAAGGAGATTTAAAAATCTATTCCTAAGGATTAGAAAATATACGCAACTTAATTTTTTTTTAATGTTTATTTAATTTATTTGTAACGTATTAACAAACACGCTTCGCTTTGGTTCATTACAGCTGAGAGAATGCGGTGAAATCGAACGTGGGTATGAAGTGAAATGATATGAGTTCTCCGATCTACCGTGAACAATTAACGGTTATAAGCAGCAAGTGAATAGGACACGCGATCTACAGACCTACACATACACATGTAAACAGTGAACGTAGACATACACATGACCGTTAAAGTTTTCTCCAACTGACTACCCAACTTCAAATGACCTACAGATGAAATTCTTATTCATCGATGATACATAACTATCTTATTATAAAAAAGCTTATTAAAAATCGTCTTCAAGAAAAGAGTGAATAGGCATTTGCTAGGTTAATGCGTCTTACCATCATCGATCACATCTTCACTTAACACCAGGTGGGATCGTGGTCAAGCATTAACCTATACATAAGTAAAAAAAAAAATATGGTTAATTACGTTAAAAGAAAAGTTATTCTATTTAATCATCATTTTACCTAACTCTCATGTTACAAAGATGGCATACATATACATAAGATATTATATATAAATCTAAAAGTAATTATAAAAAGGTATCAAACTTGAGAACTTTGGGTTGTGATATAGAGCATTACTCAAAATCATGTGTTGATGTAGACAAATAAAACAGCGCTATATTATTATGGGCACGGCGAATCACTTATCATGACGTGAGAATTCTGCTTGTCACGTCGAGTTATGACAAAACGGAATAAGGCAAACGGATTGTTCAAACAAAAACACCGACAAAGTTGGTTTCGTAAGCCTATAAATGTATGTCTAAAAATATATTGTGTGTTCATTTATCAATTGGATTATCATTGCGATAAAGTACAATTACCAGTAAAAGTAACATACTAAGAAATTTAAAAGGATAAATCAAAAAATACCTATGAGATATCATAGCAAAACTAATACTCTTTTTCTTTATAATCAATATTTTACATACATTTTTAATCGCTATTACCTGATTGCATCAGCGTAGGGGCTGGATGCGTTGACTTAAATTCTTCGTAACACTTATAACTTTTAAACCGGATTTGCTACATGGATACTCTTTCTGAATAATATTAAATACAGGATAAGGAGACGACAAATTCAATACAAAAAGACTATAGCTCTTCCGGTTAAAGAGGTATTTAAGATCAAAGTTAGCATTACGGGAAGAGAGAAAAAAGCAAAAAGAAAAATTTCACAGAATGAAACTCACCTTTTGTGTCCAAAGTACGAAAATTAGCCTAAGGCCATTCTGGCACATTCTTATCTTATAAGGTATACCCGGAAAATTATTTTTTACAATGTTACGTCAAAGAGTACTAAAGAAATATTTAAAGGTGTTTTAACTCTGTAAAAAATCATAACACGCATCAATTTTTTCATTAGTTCCATCAATCAAAAACGAAGTCAGACTATGAGCTGTTAAAATATAGATAACAGAGAATTCATATATCAATCAAGGAATATATACGGCAGTAATAATGGTTTACTGTCGATCAGTCAGTCGCGAAGATATGCCGGGGCGAGAGCGGGCGTTAACGCGGTATAAATAGTACCGGAGCTACTTTCCCCGGACTGTTCCGCCGATGATTGAACGCCTGACGTCCGTTTAGATTATGCTCAGCTAATGAATGGCCGGGGGCTATGTTGCATTATTCAATTGCTTAATACACTGTATACACTCAATATTTAACAATGTGTAATTTAAACAGCAACGATGGATTCCCAACTTCACAAAATATATATTTGAATTGTTTATTGTAACTATTGGATTACTATAAAATAATCGATGTCTTTCCATCGTATGAGATACAAGTTCACAATAGATAATTCTGATAATTATTAACGCTTTTTCAAAAACATATACAAAAGTCATGAGTTTTATTCTCAGTGAAATTTAAATTTTTTGCTTCCCTCCACCCTTTCCTACTTTATTTCGACCTTTCATATTTCCTTAACCGGAAGATCTTTAGACTTTTTGTTTGTGATTTCATTTCTCCTTATCCTGTTTTCTATTTAATTCAAAAAGAGCCACCATGTGGCTGCACCGGTTTAAAAGTTACAAGCGTTACAAAATATTTAAATCAGCGCATCAGTCTCTTTTACTCGAGACTAAAAGTAATAAAACATATTGTCTGTTATTAAGGAGTATTTGATTTTTTTTAATACATGTCTAACAAAAATCTGTCTTATTCAAGAATTGTTTAAAATGTGTGAAAACCACAAGGTTATTTTTAACTGTATAAGGTGGATTTTTATGTTTACTATGCGTATAGGGCGAGGCACGACAATAGATTAACATGTGCGCCGGTGATCGTGCGGCTTCCGTCGGGCATTCCTTAGCGAACTAGGACACAAATGCCCACTCGCCGCGAGGGTACACCACAATGACGTAACTAGCGCTCGCTCTTGACCCGTATGAAAAAATAATAACATTCTTTCTACTCTTCTTTCCTCAGTAATAGTATTTAAAATAAATCCCGGCCTTTTAAATGAAGAAATACAAGTTTTCAACACTTTAATTCCAAATACTACATTATTACCTTCTCACAATCTACAGGTTACTAGTAAGGTTTCTTTAAGTTTTATAATATTTATGCCCCAGAAATCTCATTAAGCAAACTGTGAATATAAATTCATAAAACCGCTTTTCTATTAATAATAATAGTACATAAATTATATGTTTAAAAGCACATTTCTTTTTTAAAGGGAAAGTTGAAATTTATTAGTGTAGTAAGTAATTAGTTACGACACAGTAAAGAGAATTTTATTTCTGTCACAAATTCTAGTTATTTAGAATGGCATTAAAGTAAATTGATCGTGTGATAGAGACACTTGACAAGTCCCCAGACATTACATTATTTATCGGTCCCTTCCATTCTTAGCGAAGACTGAAAAGTTTGAAAGAGTCAACCATGTCAAGTGAGTAATCATCAAAAGCGATAGATCACCTAGTTTAGACATAGAAGTGTTAAGTAAAAATAAAATTTACTATCTAGTAAATTCACCTATACAGCAGTAAAGTACATATATAAATAATCATTACGGTGTTATAGCTTTAGGCTACGGCTGAAGTTATTAGGCAAATCTAACGGAAAGTAAAATGTCTGTGTAAGATACAATGTATCTGTGTATAGAACAAATATGTTGCAATATATGTACATACATATATATAACATAGTCACAATAATTTATATTAATGATGCCATACAACATGTGATGGTACACACGCTCCACACCATACATCCTGTAATTACAGTTAGGTTATTACGTCACGAAGATTCATTCCCAAAGATACACGGAGCATGTGATATCCAAATGATTAAATGACGATAGAGGATATGACGACCTATTCCGCTATAATTTTATTATTACAGTGTTACGATTATGATAATACTTTCAAAAGATTACTACTTATATACAGTAAGTGCTTATTTTACTTTCAAAGCTAGTGTGGTATTCAGCCTCTAACTTACCAACTAGTATGCAAGCTATCTTAAGAACTAAAAGTTTTTAATTAAATTGTTTAACAGACATGAAATAGTAATAAAAAATTAAAAAATCGAGAAAGCTATTACTGTATTTTTGTATATTAAAACGAGAAGACGACCAGGATTCGCTGCGCTGAAGCAAGTAATTAAATCTCCTAAATTTACTAATAGCAACATTCTTAAAACCAGAACCAAGTAGTATTTGCACACCATTGCTTGACGTCAGATTTAGGCTTTTTGTGACCTTGCTCGTCTTCAACAAAAAATCTTACAATCAACTTTTCATTGATTTTAATGTTAAAATATTAGAAGTACAAATAAATTGCTAAAAACGTAATTACAGTAATGCCTCTATATATAAAGCATAAAATTAATTTACCCGAAAATAAGAATACCTTATCCGAGACAATTCCATTAAGCGGACCACCCCTAAGAAAATAAACATGAAATTGTTTGAATTTCCTGCGCAAAATCCAATTTTCCTCTCGAATATTCCGTACGAGAAAATCATACATTGTGCGATCTAATAGGAATGTTCTAATATAGTAAGAGTCAGCGGCGGTGGGCTCATAATGCGACTCATGGACCCTAATACCGGGGATCTAGCATACTGAGAATTTTTGTTTATGTATTTAGGACGAACTGAATGGTGAACCTGGGGTCAATTTATCCGTAAGGTATTTTCATTAGGTCTTTGTCCAAATTTTTGGAATGGAGCTCTATACATATATAGTAATTTGGTAGCTAATGACGATGATGATGTTAATATTTGTTTGCATTTTTTATAAACAAGAAAATACTTGAACTATAGAAGATACTTTAAGGAATCATCTTAAAAGCGATGATGAGATGATGAAGATTGAAGAAGTAATTAGCGGTAAAAATACGTTTCAATTTGATTGAAGTCCTTGAGGATTACCTAAAGGAACGAAATCATAACATAGACCTTTAATATTGTACATGAATAACTTTGTTAATATTGATGACGTTGAAGTCAAAATTATACGAAATTTAAGTAAACTCGTACAATGTTTATTTCTCCGTAAATAGTTGTGATAAATCAGCATTGAGTCAATACCTTTAAAGATTGTGAAGTATTTACAAAAAATACAAACTTTTCACAGTTCACCAAGAATTACAAGGAAAAAAGAATATGTACAAAACGTGAACAAATATATACGAAACGTCAATAAAAAAATTCAACGAATTTAGAGAAAAATTCTTTAACAAATATTGCCGACGTGCGTTTTAATAATGACGAAAATTTTGAATGCAAGATTTGTAAATATTACTTAAGGAAATTCGCAAGACGCAATTCTCTTGGTACCAGAGTGCTGTAGGTTAGCAACAGAAAGAACTAAGGGTACTTACTGTTTCTTTGTTAGGAAATCTGGAATTGATTATTCAGAATTATGGATTATGCGAGATTTTATTTTGAAGCACTTCGATCTTACTGTATATCGTATCTCCCAACTTTTCACATTTTGTATATTAAACTATACGTCGGTCTTGATACTCCTGATAGTTCATAGTATCCTGGTTCTAAGAACATTTTTGTTTTCTTCTTTTTAAGGCGTTGCATTCACATGTGTGTGGCATGAATTCGTTTTAAAGCTATCTTCGCAAATATTAAATCTTTATTAGCACCAACCGTTCATAGCGGTGTTGACCTTAAAATTGAAGGTGAAGGTACAATTAGAGAGAAGGAGGGAGACTATTACGTTAGATTCGTTAGCAAATGCAAAAATTTAATTATCACAATTCTTATGTCTATTTCAAAAAGTGTAAAACATAAGAAACATTAATTATGACAAAATCTTATAGTTGATAAAGCCGGTCCTAATCATACGAGTAAATTAAACATAACGAAAACAAAATTCAAATCTTTACGTACACAATTTTGAAAATCCATTTTTAGTGACGTTAACTGTATTATTCACCTTTATTTAAACATAATAGAAATTTAACAGTTTTCAGTGTTGGAATTGAAATTTTGGAAATAAATTTTTAACAGAGGGTCCTCTAAAAAAGTGCATAAATAATGTTCATTTTAGTTGACATGAAATGAAGACGGGATAAAATTTCAATTTAAATAAAAATGTAAATAAAATAGATAAGAAGAGCACCAAAGCATAGAACAAGCAACTGTAAGGACAAAATAAAGAAGCTGAAATAGAAGAAAGTGTAAGATTACCTAAAAATAAACTATTTGAGTCTCTTTTCAAAGAGCACCATATATAAAATTTACTAATGAAAAAGGTGGAGTCTTAAAATTTACAGTCAGGGTAACATCGCTTTGAAATTATGAACAAACAGTCATGTAAATTAGTTACAGATAAAATGTACTGCGTACTTCCTGTTTCGGCTCGTGTTGTAATAGTACAGGTTTCAGAGTTATTTTGAGAACAAAGCAAGGTCACCTCTTTGGTCGTCCACATGAGTCATTATATCATCATTAAAACTGTTACGGTTACTTCTCTTTAAAACGGTTTATAATAAGTAAATTTCAGTTGTGCTCAATAGCATCCGTTTACGAATGGACTGGTGGTAATGATGCTTCTACTTATATATCTGTACCAAAATAAATTAAAAGTATTTTTTTTTTATTTTGTTTCCAGGTAAACTACCGGTAACCAAACTTAATATTTTTGAAGAAATAAAATATGGTGAAGTGAATAATTCTAATTTCTCCCTCATAGCTATGAGAAAGCGTATGAACTTACTATTTAGTGAATATCCCAATAATTTAAGAAAATATCTATAAACTGAATTTTATCGTATTAACATGTTCAACGGATAAACTAACATACAAACTAAAATTAATAACTTTCAATACTGAAAAACTAATCCGACTAACCAAGGACATACGAGTACAGTACCCTATTTACAGCGAGAACTGTAGTCAACAAGTGGAAGAATTTCAGCGTTTTTAATTAATTCGTAATTATATTTCTAGGTATTCAGATTTGAAAGGTACTGTAGCTAGTGGAATCACTAGGGTATTGAACTTAATTTTTATTAAATCAACACAACGAATATAAACCTTGGTGCAATGTGAACTTACTAAGTAGAATCATATTGTTACGGCTATCGTTCACTATCATACGTATATAAAAATAGGTTATGTTCTACACTTTGTTTCACGTAAATGCATATTCAAATTTATGTAGAATGCGAGATCATTTTAAAATAGTACCATTGTTGCAAATCCTTAGATCAGTAGCGTGTGTAGGAAACGGGATAGTACAATAAATCTCTGGCACGCTTGCGGCGTAGCAATAAAACATAGCGCAACTAAAAAGTAGCAACATTTTAAAAAGATAACCTAACAATTATTCAAATATCTTAAACACTTTTAACAATGAAAGCTTACTTTTAAAAAAACGATCACTCTAAAATCTTTAAACATAGGGACACACACTGTAAATCTTATACATACAAACAATAATTTTATAACACCCAAAAATTACAGATACATAACTAGTAGCCTGTAAATTTTCTTTAGGTTCAATTTATCCTTTGGAGTTATAGCTTTAGTGAATAACTAAAAACTTTAGGTAGTTTGATATACAATAAATAGCAGAAGGTATTTCAAAATAATTGACATGACAGACGCCTATTGTAGTCTGTTGCTCAAAGCGTCAGCTCAACGTCTTGCGTATTTCCTGAATTCCAATTTGTGATGTGGTGATGTAGTTTGAAACGATTGTACTACTTCACATTCATCAAACGAGTATTTTAATACAATTTGCATAATTTCCTTAATATGAAATGGCAATTAATCATTACAATTTATTTTTAAATTCTCCAACAGTGTAGCTACTGTATGATATACACTGCGGCTGCTACATACAAAACGCACGACGTCGTCATTCAAAGCATGTTGTATTCGAAACGGTCCCCTAACCTATTCCAATAAAGCTTTAGTAACATAATACCACAGTATAATAGTTCAAATATCCACAAATCTGTTACAATTTCCCCCCACGAATACGACAAACGATAAACATTTTTTTTGGCTTTATACTGTTACTTGTAATGCCATTTATCTTTTATATTAAATTGTATGGGAAAAATTGTTTGAGGAAGTTAATCTCTGAAACATACGCCCGATCACTATAAAGGATTTGCCACTTACATAACATTTTATGATGGTTTTATTTTTGTTCCTTACAGAATACCAAATTTCTATGCCAGATTTCGGAAATTTGCAATAATTTCATTATTTAAAATTACCGGTTCAGTTCCGAATATAAAGTAAAATATATGAAACACAATGAATTACCTCAAAAATGTTCATGATCTAAACGTTTTTAATACTTATGTTTTAATTGAATTTGACCAAGGATAGTATAGGTTGTCGATAACTCTTTTCCTTTTAAACAATTGCCAACATTTGTTTTTGTTTAAATTTTTGTGCGTAATTGATTATGATTTGGGATTGGGAAGAATAGGAGAAAAAACAGAAAAATCAGTCAACAAGAGGAAAATTTAAGTTTCAATTGTATTTGATAGCTTTTTTATAGTTTGACATTTTCATTATTGTATTTAGAGATCAAAAAAGACAATTTTAATTTTTATTCCAATAAAAGTATTATCCTAATGAAATCTGTTTCTATGATAAAAGAAATGAAGTTAAACAATTTAATAAGCATTTGGATTGTCTCACTCCATTACACGAGACCGTGGCGAAAGTTTTTGCGCTACCTAAAGTGCCTAAACTTCCAACAAAGATTTATCATGTCACAACTTCTTATTGTTTTATATAGAACATCATTATTTTATACAGAAATTTACTCGTATAAAGTCTCTTGTTTTATAACAAACAGAAAAAGGAACTTTATACTTTCTATGACTTGTTTGGCCGATCAATAAGTTAAAGTGAAAGATACTTATTTATAAGACGATCACAAATTACCATAACTTCCGTTTATGTAGTTATAATTATATAAATATGAATATTATATACAATATTTATTTATATATATATACATACATGTGTTATTATTTTAAAATGCGTGTGGTAAATGATCATTGTCCACCATTTATCAATCGATCGGCAGTAGAAAGAGACGTCAAACCTGAACAAGTGGAAAACAAACAGTTTGGATAGTAAATCAGTGTTAGATAAAACCACTAATTTATTTATAATCATTATTCCCTTTAAATTTAGAGTGAGAATAGATTTCTCTTAGAAGACGTATCACATTTGCTACGCTTACAACAAGGGTTGGTGAGGGTAACATTTTGGGAAGTGGAACAAGAAAATCTGCTGTAGAAGACTTCTGGTTTACAGGAAGGATATCTGCGAAAAAATATTCTGTCTTCCGGAGGAAGTGAGCAGGGTTATGTGGAGATTTTACCCACTAAAACCTCTTCGGTGGTCGTCTTCGGCATTTTGCTCTGCTCGGAACAAAACCGCAGTGCTGTCCATGACCTACCTAAACTGGTCTTGGTTTAAACCTTCCTGTGACAACTGGACGAATTTATGGTAGAACTGAGTTCAAGAATCTTCTAGTTCATTCATAAAGAAGCTAAATTAAGGCAGCGTTGGATAGATTGTTATGGAGGTCTATGTTCAGTAGTGGGCGTCTATCGACTGATAATGATGTTTAATCGTATGAATGACAATCGGGCGACCTTTAAAAACTCATATTAGTTTAGGTCGCGAATTTGAATGCTTTCAATGATTAGCATACAATCGTGCAGTACCGCGAAGAGACGTGGCTCACGCGCGACACACTCGCATTGTTTGTTTTAACGTGCCAGTTAATATCCACTGTTGTCTCACCAATAGTTACCGAAGTAATACGAACGGCTTTGTGGGAAAAAAAAATAATTTCAATGGGACATCACAATCTAAACTGACTGAAGATTCCCACAAGAGGGTACATTTAATAATATTGTGCTTATCTTTTCTTTTTGCAATGCTAAGATGCGATAAGCTATTTTGTCAACAGGATACAACCCACTTCTTTACATTCTACCACGATATCCGACCTTGGCATAAAAATTTATACCGACCCGGAAGTTGTGTCAAGCGCGAAACTCCTCTCCACCTTCAATCTATTCTTGCACAACCCTTTTTTATCTTACACAAAAATGTAACATAATTTTTTATTTAATATCTTTTCAGGACATTAACTGTAATGGATACTTAGCATGAAAAAGATTTGCCTTATTTAAAATTTAAACTTATTCTTCTATTATAATTTATAAGTTCTTTCCCTCACAATTTTAAATTAGGTCACAACTAATACTGTGTAAAACAAATTTTCATTCATCTATTATTTGTAGTTACAATTTTAATTGTATTTCGAATAAAACAATATCTATACAAATATATTCTCTAATTTGGCAATAACTATGACAATAAATTATTTTAGAAACAATTTATAACAACATATGTTTTATATTTTATACGTGACAATGAGTTATAGGAACTTCTTTTCTCCACTTAAAGAATAGCCACTTACAGAAGGATGATAAATTAATAAAGTTAAATAAGAAGATTGAGAATCATATGTGCAATGAGTTAACCTTTAACCTTACGTTGACTTAATTTCGAATTTATGACGTATTCAATGCTGTTAGGTTAATTTTTGCAAATTCAGTAGTTTATCACATAAAATCCGGCAACAATTTAAAATTTCATTTTGTCAATTTATAAAAGGAGAGACGATACTCTATAGAAAAAAGCAAAGCAACTAGTCCCGCTTTTAAACTTTTTGCTTAAGAATTTCAACAATGCGAACTGGCGCCTACATTATCGTCGTTTAGACAATGAAAACAAGAAACCGGTGAATCATAACTTTCGCTTCTTGAGTCATAATGCTTTAGTGTCGATCTGTGATGGGATAAGATTGAGCTGACAAGCTGTCGAAGTTTGTTTAACGGTAATGTCATCAAAATTTCCTTGTGAACCCTCCCCTATCAAATAAAAATTAATACCATTGAGCATATCCTATCAGAGTCTAAAATTGCAGCGATAAAGACGACGAGAACTTAATGAGAGTATATAACACTTAAGTAATAATCTAAATAACGATTGTGTACCTAGAACAAACTTAGAGTTACAGCAAAACTTAAGTATATTAAATAAAGGAAGTAAAAACTTTACCTCTTCTTAACGTATAAAGACTTTTTTCAAAGGAAAAAGGTTAGTTCTTCAATATGATCCACTTGGTGTTGGATGGTGATGTAGTAAGCCTATTCATTATTTTCTTAAAGTCATATATGTGGTATTTAGACGAGAACACTGTTGACGACAATTTTTTCCACTAATTTTCTGTTATTATAAACAATGATAAGTAATAAAACTTTTTGTTCACAAAATAAAGATGTTAACTTTATACAAATGGTGTCACTATGCACCTGGTTGTCAGGTTATGAAATGGGGATGGGTAAATTGTATCATATTATTCGCATACTCTCCGAAACGTATTATAAATTATAATGCTTTCAGCAAAACCAATTCCCATGGGATTAAATGAGCGTCCAAACACAATTGATTATGTTCGCATATAAAACATAATAACGCATTCAATTCATTGGATATCCTGTACATGTTTTAATTAACACTACCTTATATGCTCAGTTTGCGTATGTATTGTATGTATGTATGTATATGTACTTCAATTACAGTGCTTATGGAGTACTTAAAAATACTTAATTCTTCAAAAAAAACAAATTATTTCATTTTTAGTGTATAAATATCGTATCCAAAATAATTATTATTATTCAGACGACTGGAAATGTTTCCTTTGTCTAACAACAGCAATAAGCTGAAATGATTTACATATATAAGTATCTATTGGATTTTCTCTCTTCCCATTTATATCTCTGTCCGTATCTTCGTCTCTCCCCTCATCCTTTTTCCCTCGGCTATCTCCTCTCCCTTATGTTTCTATTTATATAGTTTAGTTTGCTTAGTCCGGATACGCGAGCCCTGGAACTGATGAAAGGCCATAATAGTGACCGCGGAGGTCAACATGACCCAAAAAAAAAAAAGAAACTCCTGAAATTATGACCAAAATGATTAACTTCATGATGATCAAGAAAAACTTTCTGAACAAAACACCTACATATATTTATTTATAATTTTTTTTTTATTTAGTTAAAATCTTTTCTCAAAAAAAATTGTTTATTATCTATTTATCATTTATTAGCGTTACCATAAATTCTTTTTGATTATTCCTCTATTTGTATCTGGACGTTTTACTTTCAGTTTAAGCTTAAACGTATGACACTGAACTAAACACAAAAAATTTTGAAATATGCCGTGATAAGTCAATGAGTAATTATTAAAAAAGGTAGCTTTAAAAAAACTGTTGTTGTTAAAACAGGAGCGGTAACGAAGCGGTCTACAAATAGCGTCGTCGGAGTTATAACATCCGGTGGTTACGTTAATATCGCATGCGTTGTGTGGATAAACGCTAATTTAGTTAAGCCGGTAACGTAATATAACGCGTGAATGAATAGACACTGTACCGTTACTGGATTAGTTTGACTCGACCTCTACTGTAAGATATGTGACCTAAATTTCATTTTACTGATGGTAGGTCTCTATTGCCAAAGACAGTTTAGGTGCCACCGCAGCTCCTATTGCAGCCGCCAAAGAGTAGTGTGAAAACATTACTGTATTCTGATTTGAAAGGCGCTGCAAGGTACCAAAATTGGAGGGACGAGACTTAATACTTTATGCGATGGCGACGAGCGTAATGTGGTGCTGTGTATATCATTTCAATTAGCGCCACGTTATTATGAGCAAACGTATCACTTCAGGTTAACGACTTATTCGTGTCATCGCCTCGACAGAAAAAAAAGATTAAATGACTATAGATATGATTGTGGATAAATAATTGTGATCTCGAATATTCTAACTGCCACATGGTGATAGCTGGAATACTATAACACTGTAATAGCGACAGATAAGACGTGGCTAATCAAAGGGCTTCGGAGGAACCGCACCAATAGGTCATGGAGGTAATTAATAATAATGACAGTCTGGCACGACGGCTTGGTATACAAGCTGTACGCCCTCAATGTGCCGGACAGGCTCGTCTCCATCATCAGAGCCTTCTT
>DWLS01003818.1:0-15054 GCA_018246255.1 Pachliopta kotzebuea | reverse complement strand
GAAGGCTTATATATAGTATATATTGTTGTGAACGTGTTTGCCTCTTAATTTGATTTTTATTTTTTATTCATAATTCAGCAGTGGACTGCAATAGGCTGAGATGATGGATGATGATGATTCATAATTCACATTAATAAACTAGTATATGCCCTACTGGAAGACCTCTTACAAGGTGAACCGATGATCTTGTGAAGTTCGTGGAAAATCGCTGGATGCAGAAAGTGCAGGACCGATTGGAGTGAGACCTTTCAGGGAAGCCTATGTTCAGCTGTGGGCGATTATCGGCTAATGATAGTATCATTTTATTTATTTAACATATTAAAAACTTTTGCAAGTATGTTCATATTGATTAATTAGGGTTGTTGTGAACTTTTGTTAATAAATATTTTCATTATCAGTAATTGGTAAGTTACCCATGTTTGAATTTTGCTGAATATATGTATCTTCAAATAATATGAAACTATTATTTTTTAATCATAATTATAATGTATGAAAAAAATCTATAGATCATGGCATTAATAGCTATCTTTTATTTTTTCAATATATTTTTTTGGATACAAAAATAGGTGTATCTAAAGCAACATACCGAGGTGTACTTTCAAAAAACATTTCTTGGTTGAATAATATTTTGAAAAATTGTTATGTTTTTATGATAAATACTGTTTGTGAAGGGACCATTTTTAATGTACCGAAGTATAGTTATATTAAATCAAATGGCGCACATATCCATCTCCTTTTATACAACATTGACTAACAAAATATTGTGACATTGTCTCATTTTCCCGTAAGCAAATCTATTTTTTTTTAATGTTTAAATCTCATGAAGCTTCCAATATAGCTGATATAACTATTTGTTTATTAATCAGACGACTATTATCAATAAGGATATGAAGGTAATGCATTAATCTTAGATTAATTTTAACAAATCACGAAACTATATATAATTATTGTAATTGAAAATTTAGCGTAATTTTTTAAATATCGTCGTTTGACTTTTCTTAATTAGTTTACCTGCGTTTATTTTTAATATATACCTGATAATGGGAATCGTTATAAAATCTTTACTTCACTATTAATTTGTATGAATGACATATATTGTATGTTAGAAATAAAACTTATTGCAAAACTCCCAAATTTCAAAATATGCATCGTTTAAAATGGCAGGCTCATGCAAGTGACGGTGTAATAAATGATTGTGTGTGTAATTTTATGTAAATTATTAAATTATCAATTGTCAAAACAGAAGTTAGTTTTATTGACAACGTCTTTGCGAAACGATTGAGAACGGTATAGTTGTAGATGAAAAGGTTTTTGTACACTGCCGCTGTTAAAAATTAAAGGAAAAAATGATATTTTTACTTGATCTTCTTGTTTACTTCTGCAATAAACCGTCTAGGTGAGTATTACTGCAGCAATTATTTCTGCTATAAAAATTTATGGTTTAAAGTTGTGATCCGAATATAACAGGGACACGTACTATATTTCTATCACGTGACGGTACTAAAGTATCCGGCGTTTTATCTCCGAAATAAAATCCTCCGATGACATTAATATTAGATTTCATTAAATCGCAGTGTTATCGAAATTTACTTATATATTTCGTCTAGAAAATGTTAATAGATGTTCTTAAATAAAAGTTGTAGATTTTGAATTCAAAAACCAATTTTTTTGTAAGAAATTTTTAGTTTAAAATTCCCGCTAAAATGTACCACGTACGATCTGAAGTAGGTTACGATTAGTTAGACGTCAATGTCAATTTCTAATCGTCCAGAAAGTATTATATATCAATATTAACTTTACGGAGCAGGATTTATAAGTTTGCTTTAATTGTCAACGAAGACCAGAATTATTTAATTTGTTGTTTATTACTTATGTTCTTACAATTATAATAAAATATTTTTTTTGTTTGTGCAAATATACAAGAATTGTGAAATAAATCTTTACTGCTGTTTCAGAACTGTTCATTTTGACAAACCCTGCGACCGACTGTGACTTCACTCCCCAGAGGTTTTTATTTACTGTGCGATGTTGTATGCAATTGGTTGTGTGATTATTGCTAAATTGTGAATTAAAATTGTTACATTCGTGATGAATAGTTGTCAATTCTAATTCAGTAGTGTTATTAGTGATAATGTTTATTTAAAATTTTTATATAACACTGCATAGAAATGTGTTAAAAATTATTAGAAGTTCACTAGTGTTTTTGCGATAACAAGGCGCCAGAATGTCTGATGAGCCAGAAGCTAGAATGTGGGATGACGAAGGTTCTCGTTACGAATCCAGGAGCCGAGGAGCGTATTACGAATCGGCCTTTGCATCCTCTGAACACCTGGATAGAGCTCCGTTACTGTCGGAGGTGAGTGCAAACGTGTCGCGCGACGAATTTTTTTTTTCTCAAACGCTTAATTATTTTACATCATTGTAACATTCTTGTATATTCTTTAGCTTTGTGTAAGTTCAACTTATACATTTTTTTTATTCAAAGCTAATTTAAATTCTTGTCTGCTGTATTTTTTTATTAGATTTAATGTACAATGTAAACATTATCAATTAGTTTAACAACATCATATTTGCTCAGTGGCAGACCAAGGGTAAAGCGAACATTAGGGAAAATTGTTATTCTGAATTTATTTTTATAAAAATTAAAAAACAAAAAACCTAATTTTCAGGCATCAAAAATTACAGGTCTGGGGTTCCTAGGTCTTGGCCCGCCTAGGCCACAGTCCGCCTCTTTTATCTGCTTATATATAAATTAATGATTAGATAAAAATTCATGTTATGAGATTTGGGAAATATAGATTGAAATTAATTAGAAATTGTAACATATAGCAATATTTAAATTATTAATTTCTAGATCTGTTCAGTAATCAATTTTATATTAAAAGTATTAAACACATATTTTGTCTAAGTTTTTATGATTAGAATCACAAATTAACAGTAATTAAAGTTAAATCAAAATAATAAATGAATAGTAATAATATAATAAAATAACTATTGAATTATTTAGATTTTTACAATTTAGTAGATTTCTATAAATGAGAATATTTGCTATTACTGCCTTATCTGTACAAATATATTGTTAGGTAGATGTTGTTGTGAAATTTAAAAATGCCTTTCAATATTCAAATATTAAATAGTCAATGGTTTATAAATTGCCACAAGCTTTTATATAATCTATACTTATTTACTTTGTTACACACAAAGTGACATGTAAAACAAACATTTCGAATAATTATTAACTTGAATGTATACTTAGTTTGCATTTATACATAATTAAATGTTCAGAGAATGTAATTAACTTGAATACAATTATCAGCACCCTCAAACACATTAAATAATTGGATTCAGATAAAATGTTTTTAAATAAAATTGTATTTCTGTTATCTAAATTGCAAATATATTTTATACTAAACCATTTGCAAGTTAAAAAGTCTTGATTTTAAATTTAATTAAATTAAATTTTTTCAAGTATAAAAGATACAATGGAATCATGAACAGCATATGAAACCACCTTGATGGTACATTCAGTATTATTAAAAACCTGTGATTGGTTTAAATATTTATTTTGTCTAACACTGTTATTTATTACTGTAACATGTTTTATTGAAGTAGGCATTACTACCTTTGTGCAAGTTAGACTCCACACATGTTATCTTCCCTCAGTGTTGCTACTATTAATTATACAGGCGAGATGCTAGTCTCTTTAATTTTGATAATTTTGACTATGAAAAAGCCATATTGCTCGAAGGACTGACGACCGATGGGACAGTAAGGTAAACATAGTGATGCAAGGCGTTCCAATGTGGACCGACGATCTGGTGAAGGTCGCGAGAATCGGCTGGATCTTTGTAGAAAGCCTACGTCTAGCAGTGGACGTTTATCGGCTGGTGATGACGATGAGTCATTTATTCTTTTTGACTTTTAAGACTTTTTTCTGAGATTGAACTTCTAATGATCCAAATATCTTCCATTCATTTTATACAAAATCTTTTCTAATGGATATCAATTTGTGAAATAACTCAGGCTTTTTACTGGTAGTAGCTCTTTTTTTACGGGCTGTCTAGGTACGTCCGCAGCTCCTATTGCAGCCGTTAAATAGTACTGTGCAGACATTACTGTGTTTCGGTTTAAAGGGTGATGTAGCTAGAGAAATGACTGGGATAACGAGACAACATGTCTTATGACGAGCGCAATATGGTGCTGTGTATACCATCTTAACCAGCAGTATGTTACGAGCACGCGTATCATTTACCATCAGAATGCCTTGGTGTCTCGAAAAATAAATACTTGAGACATCATATTACTTTCACGTATTATCCCATGTTCGGAGCAGGTTAATCAATAAAACGAATATCTTCCTCCTCACCCCCCTCCACCTCACTACGATACTTTTGCTGAAACAAAAGATAAATACGATTCCACGAATGCCTATCATATATTCGTTAACTTACTTCAGTTTAGCTTACTTAGCACTTAACAGAGATTAGAAAGTAAGTAGGTATATACAAATAATTAAAAAACAAGCTGTAGATACTTCGGAATGGCATCAGGATATGAACGGTCTTGGTACATGTTAAGCGTTCAAAAGCCGGTGTTTTTTTATATGATGAAGCGTCGAAACGAGTAAGGCGTTCACCTGAAGTTAAGTGATACGCTTGTCCATAACCTGGTGTCGCAACTCCAAACAATAAATTTTTATATACAATGAAGCAAGTCAGATCACCAAATTGTAAGGAATGCGGTATCTTAGAGATACACATCATCTGCTAATGGAGTGTGCCAGAACAGAGCCTATAAGAAAATTCATCATTTCGTCTCTGAATCTGAATAAAATCGACGTTGGCTTTTATAATGGTATACTTTCACGTCCATGGAGCGAAGAAGCTTCGATTTTGTTTAGATTCATGGCAAAACTAGTTTTTAAGTAGTATGTAGTATAGTAGTTATAGTACGTATGACTTGTAGTAGGTGTCCTTGATCCTATATAATAAGGTACGATAGGACTGAATGCGCACCCTGCGTAAAAGTCCTTATAAAAAAGAAAAAAAACCTGGCGTTGGTAAATATGGTATACATAGCACCACATTGCGCTCGTTTTTTCAAAGAACTTTTTTGCTCGAAAAACAAACTTAGTTCCCAGTTTAATCATTCCTTAACGCCAGTGATAGATCCTATATGAAGCTTCAACATGCCCTCGTCTTTAAATCCAATTCTATAAACTTCAATACTATCCTTTTTCTCCTCATATTCTATACCTCTTAATTTATATAACACAAATAACTTGATAATGAAATCATTCCCAAACAAGGTGGCAGCTGAAAATCAGTGTGTTCTTCACTATATAGCAACACTTACATTGAGTTACGACCATTTATGTACCATTGCAATACACAGCAGCAGCAAGAAGTGTAATATAAAATGTATATTTACTTTGTAATTATATATTCATTTATCTTATTATCTATTCTATCTAAATATATACTAAATGTTTGTCTATCTATCTTTACATAAATAAGTAGTTTTTCACAAATATAATGTGCCTAATCCTCGTTAGTCGATCCAGAATGAATTTTAATGTTTTTTTATAATATATATATGTTCCGGTTTGAAGGGTGCTGTATACTAGTGAAGTTACTGAAGTAACGAGACCTAACACCCTATGTCTCAAGGTGACATACGCAATGTGGTGCTGTGTATACCATCTTAACCAACAATACGTTGTTATGAGGAAGCGTATCATTTATCATTAGGTGAAGGACCTCCTCGTCTTGTCACTACGTCGAAAAAAAAATTACGTATGGAACAGAAGAGCCACAGGTTCACATCAATACAATAGTTTCTTATTAACAAAAAAGTTTAAGTAATTTATAAAAAGTTGAAGTAATATAAAAAAGAAATTGTTTAAGTAATATAAAAACGAAAAAGTTTAAGTAATATAAAAAAATTGTGATTAAACGTTTTGAATTTTCCCATATATTACTTAATAGTGTAATGGCTGAACCGTTTTACTTTGAAACAAGAGTATAATAGATGTAACTGCTTACCATTGTACTTTACTATGTGGAGAACTAAATTATATTCCGAGTGGTAAATGGCCTTCTCCAGCCCATCCGAGAGCCTCGGACGTGGTTATACTAGACTATTGAATTTTAGAACCTAAAGACTACAGGATTAAGTAAAAATTGCCTTGGCATTTATACTATTATTAAAAAATAGAAGTTTCCTCTTATGGTTGTTGTGTATGGAATAAATAAGATAGTGGTAGGTCTGTTGCCCTTAGCCTTGTAGTCTTAGGCTTTCAAGAAAAGGATTGAGGTAAGCCTTGCCTGTAGTAGAAGTAGACTGAAAGGGTTTTTGGGTTCACGAGGTTTGAAGTTGGGGCCCTCACTTGTATATTGAGTGGGCCCAGGTTGACGACAAGTACGAAGTGGTCTAGTGTTTTATAGCAGCATACTGTTTATGCTGGGGAGGGAAATAGCTCAGGATGTGCTTATCAGCAGGGAGGCACCGGTGGATACCGTTACGATCCAGAAGCCCCTCCTAATGCACTGAAGAATACTACCGACGGGGTTGTAGTGGGCAGTAACGCATAACCCTGAGTTTCCACTAGAAGCAGGGTATCTTTAGAAGATTTTGTTATGATCGCAACTCCTATTGCAGTCGACAAACAGTAATGCAATTGATAGATTCAAATGGTAACAGGTGGTGGTGGACAGGATACATCGCTCGAAGAACTGACGGCCGATGGGATAGTAAGGTCCTAGAGTGGCGGCTGCATACTGGTAAACGTAATGCTGGAAGATCTGGTGAATGGAAACCACTGGATGCAGATAGCGCAGGACCGATCAGAATGGAGAGCTTTGGAGGAGGCTTATGACCAGCAGTAGGCGTTTATCGGCTGATGATGATTATGTATTCTTTTGTTATATAATTACACTTACTTTTTTATGCCATGGTATAGTATGCCAACTTTACTATGTTTGAGTAAGAAATGCGGTGTAGATTGCTGGGATAACTATTGCATACGAATGTCTTGTCACATTGTATTGTTTACAAAAAAGAATCAATTTCATTTTATATAAGTTGTATAAATATAAAACGGTGTTGCTAGTCGTAAAAACGTCGCCGGAAAACCTTTATCAGTTCCGAGATAAAAAATAATATTTTTTTTTGCTCCTGATACGCTACGGCTTTGTGTAGTAAATAAAATTTTCAATTTAGTATTGAATTTTACTGAAGGAATGTAAGGGGCCCCACACAACTTACGGGACCGAAGCAACCCTCACCTGCCCGTGGTGCCTGCTAATCGACTAGGCTTTGCTCCCTACCAACCCGCACTGGGCCAGAGTGGTTGAAGACGGCGCAAATCTCCCCAATATTGGAGGAGGCCTATGTCCAGCAGTGGACGTAAATGGGCTGGTGATCATTACAAAACATCTATTGATTATAATCCGAATACTACTACGATTTATCGCAATAGAGTAAGCCCATTGTATATACAAACAATACTATCCGGGTCTCTATTACCTTATAACATTAGAATGTACCAGGATGACCTAGGGGCTAGTTCATGCTTTGAACACGAAGGTCATCAGTTCGATTCTCAATGAAATAATTTTTTTCCTTTCATTCTACAGTTAATTTTGACCGTCCTATATATGTCTCTTCAACCGGTACCTTCAGACTTTTAATTTCTGTTCTCTCGTCTCCTCATCCTGTACTCCAATTAACATTACATTTACCAGACCAGTCAAATTGACTAGTCCTGTGAGTTCAATTTAAATTTTTTCCTGAATGAAATATTTTCTTTCTGTAATGATATGATGACTTTTGTAGCTTCAACTAAAAATAATTTCAAAAAGTTTTTGTTATTTTATATATATTCATATTAAATATATTTGGTTTTGGTTGAAATAGGATATTGTTAAACAGCTGGTAAATCTAGTGTTAAGTCATCATCTTTTAAGATGATGAGTACAAATGGTACAGAATAAAAATCGCTCCGTATTTGATTATGAAGTTGAATATTTTTTTGGAAATACGGTTAAATGTGAAGTTTGATATCTATACTGGGTAACTATAAGTGGAGAGGGGGTAGTTGCGCCTGCCTCCGCCTTCGTGTCGCCGTTTACATAATATCTTTATACTACCCCCCCGACTTTATGTTTTATGCATAAAGCCGGCCATTCACGGCGCGCCTGCCGAGATTCTCTTAAGTTATTCTGAATAAAATTACCCGAGAAAACTTGCCAGTAATTTTATTGGCGTGACGTCATTGTTTTGACTGGTTTATCTTCTACCATAACGCTTATTATACTGCTTTATTATTTATAATAGAATTAATTGCTTTACTCGTGTACAACCAGGGGTTTTCCAGCATCTCGAGAGGACAAGTCTCACTCGAAAATTAAGACGTAGTTGAATAATTCTAGTCAATTGATTTTAGGCGGTTCTTCCCTTTCCTGCAGTTCATTACAAGGTCAACTAGCTACCTTAAAATCGTCCTTTCTTCATCACATTCTAGGGGCTTGGTAACGTTGATGACTAGTATGACTTGTTTCTGGACGGACTAGCGGGTATGTGTCTTATGGGGTTAGGATGTGCTATTTTCATCAATTTCATACAATAAAAGGGAAATTATTTGTGAAAAAAAAATTACGCCATTGTTAAATGAAGCCCTCTTTATGAATTTTTCGTTTCAAAGAACGACCATCTTGACATAATCCAACTGAACACTTGACACAGAAATTATTCATACCGATCTCAAAGCGCTCTCGAGCCGCATAACAAGTTTGCTGCGGGCCCGAACAAGAGCTTAAGTGGTTCGAGCAACGTTCATCTTTTCTATTGATAAGTTAGCATGATTAGAAGACCTCCATCAGGACCTAATGGGAACGATCTATTGCAAAAGACCGCGCAAAAACTAAAAGCAGATTCTTATATGTTCTATGTTAGTATTTATTAGATCGCATCTTATTTTTTATTGGGCACACATTTAGAAGGGAATGTTTGAATGGATATGAGGTTCTTATTTTCTTTAAACTTAAAACATGCACTACAATTATGGAAAGTAAGCTCTGACACCAACGGATGGTCACAAAACCCGGTGTTTACTGGATTCCCAGCGATAAGACCAATATTTACTTAAATATTTTTATCATTCTGATGGTAGACATGTTTTACCGAAGAAGTCTTATATGTGCTGATCTATTTCATTCGTTACTACGTTTTAAGGATGCTATAGCCAGTGTTAGATAAGTCAATATATTGTATTGTATTTTCCAAATAATATAACATATATTAAATCAACTTTACATCAAGTTTATATTACAACACATGTGGACGGCACGACGGTCTAAACAGAACTGTCAAATAGATTCGCGCGCTTTATTAAAAACTGCGGGTAGGACGTAGGTGCTTCGCAACATGTGACGTCACATCCGCAAACACAATATCAGTGTTACCAACAAAAGAAATTTTCATTATCGCGAACCGTTACATTAAATTAATATAGTGCCATGTTTGTCTTCAGCACTATTTATATATATTTGAGATTTAGTACGTATCATGAAATCAATCACATTTCACTTTAATAAATTTAAGCTATTTCAGTTGTAATCAGCTGAAGTAACTTATTTCATATGAGACGGTGTAGAATTATATATGTAAGCAATAATATATTTACACTGGTAATTCTCGCTGCCGTGTACAGAAAGCGCGTGAATACCCGTCTCCTTATAGTGAAGAGACGCCGTTCAATGTTGGCTGTGTTGACATCGCGTCTGGTAGTTTCCTCATTTATCAGTGCCTTTATATCCTGTACGGTGCATTGAGATGAAGCATCTGGAGGTAAACATTTTTTTTATCGCTGACTACTAATCTTTAGTAAGATATCCTTCTACAGATGAGTCAGGGTTATCTTGAGATTTCTATTTGAACAAATATTTCATAACAGTCAAATTTTATTTATTTTTTATTAATATGACGGAACTAATTTTTTCTAATAAAAGCAGGTTTTATATTTCTTTGTAAATATTATTATATAATCTGCAATCATCAAAGAGGCTAAAACTTTGGCAAATTTTTCCTATTTGTAGCATTTTTGGTTTATGTAAAAATAATTAAACGTATTCAATTTTTTTTGTCTCATTGCTATATTTTTGATTTAAATAAATATTTGATTACTAAATATTTTAAGTTTTAATTGAAAGCGGCTCATTCGCTTATCTTGATTAAGTTTTACTTGTTAGTTACGATTGATGGAGTAATATTATTGTTATTGTTTATCTATTAATTATAAATAGTTGACGGTGATAACTTATTGTGTTGTAAAAAGCGATTAAATGTTCATCCCGGTAAAAACGGCAAATATTTTGAAAACCTTTAAAAATATGCTGTTATCATTACACTGGATCTGGAAGCGGCAATAACCCTAAAGATTGTGGACTTATCCTCCTCATTTTAAGAAGTAATTGTCTAACAGTACGGGTATCTTATGTATGGAAACATATAAGTTTATAAGTATATTTATTTATTACGCTCACACGTCGATACATTCTCCCAGGATTGGCTGGTAGAGAATGCCACAAGGCATTAATACCGCCTATCGTAACGTTTTCGCGTCAATTAAGTTTTTAAAATTAATAAAAATATCAAGAAGCAGAAATTATAACCACAAATGGCCCATACAAAATTTTGAAACTTTGTGCACCCACAACTCGGGAACGCGACCACATATCAACATAATTCCAACGGTTCTGATCTTATCTGAGACCGAGACCTGTCTGTATGACAAATTTCAGCACCAGCTCCTACCCCTTGTAGTTCTCGAGATTGAAAATTGTTGACGGACAGACGGACATTGTCCTTTAAATAAGGATGGTTCATTATAATTTTTATATTTATGAATACCTCAACTATAATAAATACCAACTTATATCAACCCTCATCGTTTGTGAATGTGGGTAGTCATTAAATTCTATGCATTCATTTAGTTTAGCTATCATTATTATCTTTTATCATATTTATACACTAGTATCTTTTTCGTGTTTTAATAAGTCAATAGTATTTCCAGTGCATAACACTTAGAGTATAATACTTAGCATGTTAAATCTTGTTACCCTAGTAATTTTATTAGATCATTTTAAACCGGAGCATAGTAATGTTTGCAGACTGCTGTTTTCTAGCTGTAATAAGAGTAGTGGTGGTATCTAGACGGTCTCCGACAACAGAGACCTACCACCAACATATTTATTCTATACACAACAACAAATAGAGGATTTTTTTTTAATAGTGGTTTAAATGCAAAGAAATTTTTTACTTAAATTTGTGCCCTACAAAATACAACGGTCCTATATAACCATGCCCAAGGTTCTCGGATAGGTCGGAGAAGGCCATTTACTACTTAAGAAATAATTTAGTTCCTCATATAGTGAAGTAGCAATATCAACCAGGCACATTTTTCTTTATCTCTTATATTACTATCCAATTCTTCATACCTTCCCCATCCAATACTCCAATATTTATCATGTCCTAATCCAGCATTATTGTCTTACAAATATATAAACAGATTTTATAATTTTATAAGTATAATGAACTTGTAAAATATTAACAGCATATAACATTAAAAAAGCTACTTTCAATAAATGATGAGAAAGAGTAAGAGTTTGATTCTTAGTAATTCGATATTATTTCGCATGCGTGTATAATGATGATGATTCTTATGTTAATGATGTCACCTGTATTAAAATCTTTATAGATATATAAAAGAATGGGTCAGCTTAGATGAAATATTTCCAAATTACTATTCAAAATACTCTTCGCTATGTTGTCATAGTCGCATTATATAAAAGGTATATAACCAGCTCATATCCATCTCTACGTATATAAGTATCTATTGATTATCTCTCCCCCTTTCTTTTCCCAATCATATTACTACGGCCGCAACAAGACCTGGACCCGTCTAGACCTTAATTCACATAGTAATAATTAATAACTAAAATGTATGAATGCTTATATTTTACCTTGATCCTTAAGCTACAATTGATTTACCTTCTTACTTCCTAACTTACGATCCTTAACGAATAACACTCTTTATAACACTAACTATTACACTGTCTCTCCCCCTTTCTCTTCCCACTTATTTCTCTGTTCATCTCTTCGTCCCTCCCCTAATCCTTTTACCCTTGGCTTTCTCCTTTCTCTTATATTTCTATATATATAATTCAACTTGCAGAGTTCGGATCCGCGAGCTCTAGGATCGATGAAGCCTTAGCAGCTGTAATATCAACATCACCCAAAAAAAACACTTATCCGTCTTGTCTTATATTAGGTTTAAGTCGAAAATGTTTTCATACTCTCTTTTTTTTGTTCGAGGGAAATATTTTTTCATAACACTATAGTTCTCGGTGCAAATGGAAGGCAACGGCTGGGATTTTATCTCGGCAGTAATATGAAAAGACCGGGCTTAGAGTAAATGGGTACAAGTACAAACGGATCGTAAATTCCCTCTTTTGTTGTTGGTAATGTTTCCTTTTTAACTTAATAAAATAGATTTTGCATTTAATTAAATAATTTGAATAATACTAGTATTTTATAAGATTAATAAATAAAAAATCTTTATAGCTGCAATAGTGTTTATTGACTAAAAATTGTGGGAGACTGTTAAGGTAGGTACCACCATAGCATCCGCAGCCGACAAACAATACTGTGTTCCGGTTTGTAAGGTGCTGCTGAAGAAATTACTGATTAGGTGATGAGCACGATATGGTGCTGTGTATAGCATCTTAACTAGTACCACTTTATTTATGGACAATCGTATCACTTACCATCAGATGAACGCCTTGCTCGTCTCGTTGCCTCGTTGAATAAAAGAAAACATGATTATCCACAATGCTTCAGATTTCACAAGATAACAGCCGAAACACACCGATGCTGTTATAATGGTAAATATGGTATATAAATCACCAAACCTACTTAGACACATCGCGATAGCCTAGTAGTTTGAATGCCTGCCTTCCACGCCGAAGGTGCTGGGTTCGAATCCAGCCTGCACCAATGAATTTATCAATTTATGTGCAGTATAACACCAACTAATATCACGTGCTTAAAACCATGTATCAAATTGCGTGGCTATAAAAAAATTTACCTAGACGTTATCTGGCAACGAACATCTATCACCAGTTAGAATACAGCAGCATACAGTTTAAAATCATATAAAATCTAGGTCAACTATAAGCCAAAAGTAGATTAAAAAAATTAAAAAAAAAACTGTAAAACTTATCGTGAGAAAGCTCCGAAGGTTGCTTCACAAAACACAATGCTGGTCCATTTATCACAATTGCTTTGAAGGCTGTTAATTTAGAGAGTAACAAAATCATCAGGCAGGTTAAATTTTTTAGGCCTTTATATATCTATAATACTATCAATAGTATATACTATCGTCATCATAAAACTATGTTATAATTATGTTAAATATAATTTTTTTTATTTAAAAAACTTTATTGCAACACCTACAATTAGTGTCCAATAGGCGGACTTAATGCCTACATGCATCCTCTACCATTCAACCTAAGAGATTGGAGATGATGTGGTAGGTGAAGTGAGGAAGTTATATTTAAAGCTAAAATAATAATAATAGTCATTATATGATACATACATATTTTATAAATTATAAAATAATAATCCACGTACTTCCCTTTTTTGTGTGGTTAACAATTTATGTGCTTGTGGTTTTAATCAGCTTCTAATTCAAAGCGTCATGTTTAATAATTAAACGATACCTAAGCAAAATTTTGTTAAATTTTATTATTATAATAAATGCTTGAGCATGTCTCACTTGATATTAAGTGATGTGGTCGGCGTCGGTAAAACCCAATAGTTCAACGGCACAATCTTAAAATCGAGATGAGTTTGGACTAGACTGGCTAATACAATAAAAAATTGTCTATAGCAGGGGTCGGCAACCTGAGACTCTTTGGATGTGAACCTGGGGCTTTTTGAGTGTGAACTTAAGGCTCTTTGAATGTGAACCTGGGGCTTTTTGGGTGTGAACGGGAGGATCTTTGAGTGTGAAACTGAGGCTCTTTGGTTGTGAACCAGAGGATCTTTGGGCATGAAACTGAGGCTCTTTGGGTGTGAACCAGAGGATCTTTTGGCATGAACCTGAGGCTCTTTGAGTGTGAAGCTGAGGCTCTTTAGGTGTGAACCTGAAGATCTTTCGTTCCACACGCAAATATTGATTTATTAAAAAAAACCATTTTGAATCGAATGACGAGGGTTAGTCACCATATTTTTTATAAAAAAACACTACTTATTTATTATATAAATTATTATTAACTATGATAAATATATTATAAAAATATTTTTTAATGAATACATAGAAACATTAAGACCCAGGATATTAAATGAGTTGGTTGTCAAGAAAAAAAATTGCGTCTCTTTAAAAACTATGAAATTTTATAAATAGTAATTTCTAACTCTTCCGGCTTAAAGGTTTCTGACCTCTGATCTATACTAATATAGTCTCTAGCTAGAGCACCCGTACCTCTAGAATACTGAAATTACTGGAGTAACGATACAACACCTTACATCTCAAGGTGACGAGCGCGAAGTGGTGCTGTATGTACTAACCAGCGCCATGTACGTCGCGATAGTACCGGGTTCGAATCCTGCCTGCACCAATGAATTTTTCAATTATAGTGTATGCAGTTAGTATAACAACTAATATCACGTGCTTTAAGACATTTATCAAATCGCTTGGCTGTTAACATAAAAGAAACTAGTGCCATGTAAATAAGCGTATCACTTACCATCGGATGAAAGCCTTGATCGTCTCGTGGAAATAAAAAATATTATTACTCTAGTTATATTGTCATAAGAGAAATACCGACAATGAACAAAGAAAACACCCACTGATAAAATGAAATAGGAATCCGTTATTCTCCGATAACAGATCCATTAATCACATGTAGTTCACAAACTAGCCATAAGGACCCATTGTATAACCTTAGTATATAAGAAGCTTGTATTACTAAATAAAATCAGTTCTCTCTC
>DWLS01003817.1:0-15055 GCA_018246255.1 Pachliopta kotzebuea | reverse complement strand
TCAATTGGAATAAAACCCGTGTCTCTTCGCACATGCCTTCTAAGAAAATAAATGAAAAACAGTATTAGCTCTAAAATCAGTATCATGTTAAATAATCATGTGTTGTGCATAATTTCATTAACTGTATCGTATATTTGTCGTAAAATTGGATAAAATTCGAAGATAGCGGAGACGGCGAGCGTTGTTAGCGTGATGAGTCTGCTAATCCCGCGAAGTAAATCCAATCTACTGGTTAGTGGTAAGGACTTTCTTAATGACTTCGATTCGAATACCTCAGCTTTCGGAGGCGTTACCTGCAACAAGGATTTTCTTTATAGCAAGTCGCATATCTAACTTCATTTATTTTGCCGCAAATATGTCGTAGCAAAAAAATAATCTATTTTATTTTGAAAGGCGCTGTCTCTATAGATATTAAGAGACTTAATGTACCGTTTTAAGTTCAATATTCCAGTGAATAAATTAAGACTTTATCACTTGCTCCCAAAAAACTAGCACCTCTTGTTATTTAATTTTTTGATAATCAAAACCAAAATTTTGATTTTGTTCCAGAGAGATACTTAGTAAAATTATAAGTACTCCTTAAAGTTTTTTTTTTATTCAAACATTTGTAAGTAAAATTACTTTGAACCGTAAAATTGTTCACAATTTTTTATCTCTATTCTTTTAATAATGAAAATTTCTGATTAAACTTTTTTACGTATAAGTATTAAATTTTATTCCTTGCATCTTCTCCAAAATACAAATAAAAGTGCCATTAAAATTAGACCTTCCGTTTTAAAAATTAAGCGGAGCAAACAGAAACGTCTTTTATAAAGTATGTTTGTTATATGAATTCCGGCCAAAATAATTTTGATATCATAAAAGAAAACATTTTCTCTTCACTTGATATATAGGTAATTCATTTTCATTGAAATTTTATAACTTTATCAGTATTTGCTTAGCGAGAAAACTTTCTGAACAAATTTATTCAAGGATAAAGTCGATTGGAAACTGTCACAAAGTTTAATTGGGCGAAGGTAAAACGTTATACTCAGTAATTTAACATTTGCTTTTATTTACCTGAAAAACAACACCCGATTCTATTTTAGATGGTATACCATTGCGACCTTCTGAACAAGGCTGAAATATATAACACGGGAATTGGGAAGAATTTGTTTTGTAAGTTACAAGTTTCAATTGCTAAAACTTACTTTATTTCGTATACCGCATCAGTAGCTTTAGTAAATAAAAATCCCATATAATTCTTACTTCACGTAGGAATATGATGTAAAGACTATACAACCTTCACGTTGCTAATGAAAGTATCTGATACTGGATAGTAGATACGGTACTAGGACATTTGGCCAATATACCGACAATTGGCCGACAGACAGTTGACCAAATGGACATTTGACTAACATATATCCTACTGATAGACACTTGATCAAATTGTGATTTAACTGATAGACATTAGGCCGACAGAAACCTCACCGAAAAAAACATAACTTAACATTATAAATTGGCTTCAACTTTGATTTTAAAAAGATGTTGATGAATAAAAAGTTGACTGTTTTTCCTTAATTACACAATAAATAAAAGTTATTTGAATAACTTGTATGTTACAATTACTTATATTTTCTATATAACAGAATAACTTGTTCAAACAATTTTTTTTTTGGTTAAATTATCTTTATTTTTTAATTTTTGAAAATAGCAAAATTTATGTATCTACAATACCCACTTTTTCAATTTTTTTAAATTTTTGCCCTAATAATATTTTTTTTGAAAAAATTTTGTATACATTACTAACTAATAGTAAATTTTAAACGTGTGGTAGTCACTATTTTTATTTATTAACAACATAATTTTATAATATCAATAGTAAATTTTAAATGTCTTTAACAAAATGTCTTTTTTTCAGATTTCTGTTAACTAAATATCTGTTGGTCGGATCTCTGTCGGACGGATATTTCTCGGTCAGATATCTGTCAGTTAAATGTCCGTACAGATGTCCAAACGATATTTTGTAAACAATAAATTATGAAGTTTTTAAACTTGCTTCGTTCAATATAAAACATATAATTTATATTTAAGTATTTAAAACTTTACCTTTAGTGTTGAAGACGGAGAACTTTTCTACCCTTACCTTTATCCCACGGACTAAAGTCGGAGATCTTGTTTGGTTATAATATACTTATTTGATTTTATAATTGTTAACAACTATTCGCGAAAGCCGATAAATATATATTGCTATCTATTTTTATTTCTTTTAACAGAATATTGTGTGATCTTCTCCATTTATTATGCGACATTATTTTCTTTACTTAGCTCCTTGTCCAATCTTATCTCTACATCTGTTCTATTACTTAAATACTTTGGACAATCTATAAGAAGGTTCATAATACTTTCTTCAACGTTAGGATCACAAGCACAGGACGGAGAACCTTTCAATACTTAATGTAAGGATCACGATTGTGAGTATTGATCGTGGACCTTACTGTTTCAGTACAGTGCCGGCTTACCTTTTCTGGCTCGGCGTTCTCCCGCTTGACCTCGGCGTGTATAGGCTGGGCGTTATTCGTCACGATGTCAAGGGCGCCCACGGCACCCCTCTTGCGTCTTCTGGCGCTGGAGAGCTGTTCAGAGAGACGAGGAGTGAGACTCCGAAGTGTTTTCGAGTCGCACTCGTTTCGTACATTATCATTCAAACCGTTGTTCGTTAAGTTTGATTATTTTTGTCATGTGTTACAAGCGAAAAATATTGAAGACCCAATTAAAGGTAACGAGTTTACTGGTGGTAGGTAGCTGTTGCCGGAGACCGTGTAGTTACAACAGAAGCTCCTATTGCACTGTAAACTAGTGAACTTACTAGGGTAACGAGACTTAACAACTTATGTCTCAACGTTACGAAGGCAACGTCCTGCTGAGTATACCATCTTAACCAGAGTCACATTGTTATGGTTAAGTGTATCACTTACCATCAGGTGAACGCCTCACCAGTATCGTCGACTAATCGAATAGAAAAACCAATCTTACTAACATCTGTAGGATATATTAAATACATATATATGTACTAATTACATATTCCTTGCAAAAATAACTTTATTACTACATAATGATACAATTTGAAGCTTCACTTCTAAAGCTTAACAGCAGTGTTAAAATATTACTGTTTGGTAGTTTAATGAAGATTTTCATCATCAGCCAATAGACGACCATATAAGCCTTCCCAAACAATAGATGAGATTTAGACTTTCTTCCACTAAACTGGATCAATACGCGTTTGTGAGAGACACGTTTGTTTATTATCAGGATACACCACGATCAGGTGAGGTTGGATTGGTCTATGAGTTGTTATGTGGGATCCTTTACACCCCAAGAGGGCTTTATCTAGACAAATTACCAAAATAACGAATAGTTAACATGTCTCAAAGCGACGACTACGATATAGTGCTGTTTATGTCATCGTAACGCTTTGTAATAATCAAAAGTGTCTATTACCATAAGAATATAATTATTATAAAAAAACTGTTACTTTAAGAAGAGTAAGAAATAGATGTTTTTATTATAACCATTAAAATACTTACACGATCATTGTTTTGTGCGAAAACAACGCAGCAAAACGCTAGAAGTAAAATTCTTACTCTCATTTTTCAACTCCGTATACTCATTTATTTCATATAATAAAATATTGTAGTAAATAAATATTGTTTGATAAGAATTTACTACCCATTACTCAACAGAAATATTTACTGTATATACATAACATAAAAAAAATGTATATTCGTTAACTATAGAAATATTTCTGAATATATTGTCACTGCTAACATTACAATATGCTTAAGTTCTTAATAATATTCCTCGTGTCTGTTACTTTCGGACATCAGAATGTAAGTATTTGTGTAAACATCCGAAGCTGATGTATAGCAAATAAATTTAATTGTCTGCTTTTACTTTGAAATATATTCTTCATTTCATCAGCCAATAAACGCCCACTGTTGGAGATAGGCCTCCCTCAATAGTAGGGGATTTGGGCAGTCTTCCACAACGCGGGTACAATGCGGGTTGGTCAACCAGAGCTGGTTTGGTGATTACCAGGGTGTATGACCAGGTGAGGTTGGATTAGGTCCCGTGAAGTGTAGTGTGGGACCCCTTAAACCCCTTGGTTCTATATTTGAATGGTAGTTCTATCTCCAAAAGTGGTGTTTGAATAGAGCAAATTGCCTTTGATTATCTGAATGCTCTTAACGAGCCCCCGTCCACGGACCCGTTTCGGTAATCGCGCCTTTGACAAATGAAATTTCAGCCCCCGGGCAATCAGGGGCGGCGATGTCTAATGGGGTATCTTATATCATATCCAATATCTCTAGTGTGAAGTACTCTCAATTTTTTTCTTCTATATTTCCTTTACTTTTATGTTATCATATTAGTAAATTGTTTCCGAAAAGGACGACAGACTATAGTATTGATACAGATTGATGATGCCACAGAAACAAAATCGATCCTGTTTAAAAAAATCATATTTTCATTAGCATTATTTACGCTCAATCATGTTAGTACAGCTAAATGAAACGATAGTTTCATAAAAAGTACATTACTATATTAGAAAAACCAGCAATGAAACATAAAAGCCGGCAGCTAGCGACCACACAAACCAACCCTGAGCATCGGCTGTTCTTGATTTTCTGTTCCATTGCAAATTTTTTTTTTTATTACTAAAGTAATATATTTTTATGAAACTATCATTTCGTTTAATTGTACTAATACGATGGAGCGTAAACAATGGTAATAAAACGTTTAAAAATTTAATTTTTATTAATCAGTATCGATTTTATTTCTCTGACATCCTCGTAGATGTCATTAGTACTATCGACAGTCTGCGTTTTTGTATGCGGTCTCCTAATACCTAGTATTTCATGTATTTATGTATTGTTGTATCAGTTGCTACTCTTGCGCATACCTACAATATCTGCTGCCTCCCAGGGATGACTAGTAAAGAATTCTATTACAGCATTAAGTAAGCCTTGTAACTTAAATATAAATAAATAATAGTTTTCTTCTACTTTTTACAGTAACACGTCATCTCATTAAGTAATATTGATCGCCAAATCACGACATGATTTATGGTGTCAGTTTGTATAGATACAAAATTGCCCTCATTTCCCTCTCTTGATATTTATTGAAGAATATAGGTCTCCCCAAATTGTTATCACCATATGAATCTGAATATAGATATCTATACGCAGATTCATATTCATCTAAGGCTTTTTTTAATGTTTATATCCATGCGATATGATACACGTGTTAAAGCACGTGATATTAGTTGTTATATTAACTGCATATTAATTGAAGAATTCATTAGTACAGGCCGAATTCGGACCCGGTACCTTCGGAGTGGAAGACAGACGTTCAAAGATTGAAGGTGTATCTGGGAGATGAAAGGAATGCACTTCCCTATATATATGAGCTAGACGATACAAGCAAGGCGTTCACCTGATGGTAAGTGATACGCCTATAGCAACGTAGCGCTGGTCAAGATAATATCCACAGCACCACATTGCGCTCGTCTCCTTACTCGTGATACGTGTCTAGTAATTTCACTAACATCTAACACCGTTGTAATCAGAACACAGTAATGTTTTCACAGTACTGTTTGGCGGCTGCAATAGAAACTGCGGTGGTACCTACCTAGACGGTATTTTATTTCTAAATCCTAAGATGACAAACAAGGCTGTATAGCTGCCTGATGGTAATCAGTTACCGTAGCCTATAGACGCCTGCAGTACCAGAGGCATCACATGGCGTTTCCAACCCCGTAAAAACCTTATCACGCTCTTGAAGTACTCGATTCCGTAGCTCCTTGAGAAAACCTTCGCAGAGAGTTCATTTCATAGCTTCATGGTTCTTAAGAGAAAAAAATATGTTAAAATTGTCTTATACAGTTCAATTACGTCTTAATGATAATCTACTTAACTTAATATTAATATTTAAACAATATAGTATTATAATATCTGAATACTGTTTAAACTTTGAGAACTCTCAGCCGCTGATCAGGTCCGCAAACAACGCTATGAGCTGGTCGATACCTTGTTAACGCGGATGGGGCGCCATGCCAGCGGAACGTTCACCTTTGTAAACTTCATGGATTTAGTATTATAGATTATAATAGGAAAGTACTACTAATGTTAGCTATAGAAACAGAAAATATACTGTAGTTTCACTGGTGCTAGGTCTCTTGCCAGAGACCTCCTAAGTAGGTACCACCGCAGCTCCTATTCCTACCGCTAAATATTAATGTGAAAAGATTTATTTTTTTATATATCCTCCCTCCCTTGGTTAGTTTGGGCCAAGGCTCATTTACATCTTTTATTATTATTGCCTTTTACATTCATAGTATTCCTCTTCGTCCATTCATCATTTTCTTTCTTCCATCCTAATTCCACCTTTCATTCGTCATGTGAAAAGATTAGTGTCTTCCAGTTTGAAAGGTGCTGTATGCTAATGAAATTACTGGAGTAACGAGACTTAACATATGTCTCAAAGCGACGAGCGCAATATGGTGCTGTGTATATTATCTTAACCAGTGTTGTTATGGGCAAACGTATCACTTACCATCAAGTCAACGTCTTACTTGTCGAATGAAAAAACGTAGTAATCTTTGAAGATTTTCAATCGCAAAAATTTGAACAAATGCTGGTTAAAACTTGGTTCCAGAAATTAAAGAGCGATGCCGATCTTCAGTCGGAGCTCATGCCGCAAGATCTCAATCCATCATTCGTTTCGGCTAAGGTAAGATATTAACACAATAAAAGATAAAAGCATTAACTTAATAAGAAAAAAACTAAACAAAATTCTCAAAAAAAATCTTTTGATTCTTTTCACTGATATATGTTCATGGCTTTTCTTATATATGTCATTTAATACTAATATTATCTTATTATTTACTATCACAAAACTATCGTACATACTCATACGTGTGTATATGTGCACATATATACTTGTTTACTATAGTGTAGTAGATAATATTTCTGATTTATACTTTATATTAATCCGTGTAAAATATCTATATCTATTGTTAGGATTGTTTCCTGATCTAATTGTGAACAGAATTAGGTCAAGGTACAGTTTAGGTATATTATATATTATTATACCTCTATCAGGTATATTATACCTCTGTTCATCTCTTCGTCCCTCCACTGATTCTTTTCCTTCAGCTTTCTCCTCTCCTCTATATATTTTTTATTAATACTAATCAGCTTTCGGAGTATAGGTCCGCGAGTTTTTGCCTTCGCGGCCATAATAATGGCCGAAGGCAAAAACATCTATCGAAAAAAAAAGAAGGGGGCTCTCCCTACACTTGAAACGGTTCAAGTATTGGCAGAACCCTCCGTGGCCTGTGAATAATCATTCTGTATATAAATCATCAATATTAAGACGCTCCTTAAGACTTCTTAAAATAGATAGATCATAGCCTGTCGCAGAAAGTGGCTAAGGAATCTCAGGCTTTGTGAATTAAAACCTTGATTGAATAACAAGGATTATGGATCATAAACGAAATGGTATCATGTTCACAATGAGATTGTGTCGTCTGAGTTATTATGATGATGATGAACATCCATCTGCTTTTACTCGTCCTGACATTCGACTTCTATAACTTCTATATCATCAACTGTAAGCCGTCTTTTACTTTCATCATCCTGTCTGTCTAATATGACCGTTAAATAATCTAAAGTGAGAGTATCTATCACTTATAGTTTGAACTCATCTTTCATACCACCAGGTGAACGGCCTTCTCGTCTCGTCGCTTCGATCTGTAGCAAAATAAATACAACCACATTTCGTGTACAAATACAGTTTATCCACAGAAATAACATTGAAGTATGTTTGTTATATCAATATCAACTTTGTATTGAATTCATACATTAGTTAAAGCAAGAAATCTTCTAAATTGTTTGGTTGTTTCTAATAGAATTTTCACTGGGAAATAGTTGAAGACGTGAAGGATAATGTAGGTTACCTTTATTTGTTAAAAAAATTGGGGTTCTGCGCAAGATTAATCTGATAAAAAGATTAGAAAGATTCAGCTTGATTTGTTTTACTAGATATTGTGTATATATAATAATGTAAACGAAACAAATATCCACTGGTTATACAAAGTCTGCCGGGTGCAGAAACTGATAAATATAGATTTGGAGTCTTAGCCAGGATAGATGTCATTATCTTCTTACTATCTTCATGATCTTTAACCTTAAAGGGTGTTAGAAAAAACAGTAGGCAAGTTGGTGTTTCGAATAGAGATTAATCAACCTCTCTATATGGAAAGGATGATAGGGAATGTTTGAGTGTAATCTCCTCATAACCGATACTCCTCGCAGAGTCCAGTAACAAACTGTTTATTACCATTTCAGGATGAGCCGTGGAAGGCTGTATTGCCCATGCGTCATCGCCGCGATTCCATAAAGAACATTCTGGAAACATCTTCAACCATCACCACAGTAAAATATTACAGCAGAGTTCTGTCATGTATAGTTCTCGCTGTATCAGCCATTATAGAAATAACTGTATACGTTGTTGAGATGTATATGACATAAAAATTGTTATTCAAATTGTGGTTTAATTTAATAACAAAGCGACGTGATGAACAGGTCCGGTCATCATCATCATCAGCCGATAAACATCCACTGTTTGTCATAGGCCTCCCCCTACGTCTCCGCTTCACTCAGTCCTTTGCTGTCTGTATCCAGCGGTTTCCCAAATCTAAACCAATCGGTCTACCTTCCAGCCAGCAGTTCCATCATCCGTCAGTTCTTTGAGCAATATAACCAGCCCATTAACCCTTTGGTCTATGTCGGTGACCTTAGTTCTTCTGCGGTTCTCCTCATTTCTGATTCAATCCGAGATTTTCCGTCCGTTCTCCATTGCCCTTTGGGTGACTCTGAGCCTTTTTTAAGGCCCATTGTAAGTCTTGGTTCCTTATGTCATCAGTGTCAAAACTAATAGGCCTGATCGTTCCTTAATAATAATGCTGTATCTAGATATATGAGTAAGGTTATTCACCTAAATGCACGTAGAGGTACGAGTAGAGGTAATTTGACCATCTCTAAGTACTGGTTGTAGCTTTTCTTGTTCTTTTAATAAGAAGGTTTCCTAATATTCTTCTTAACTGGAAATTTAAGTTCATTGGGGAACTGCTCTAGATGTTGTTACACAACATAATGTCTGTGATCGTAAATATTTGTATTTTTCCACAGTATAATTGTATATCGATATATATTCCGTTTAACATGATTTGTAACGTTGATAAAGCATTAGTTGATAATACGTTATTCAACATAATAGCATTATTAACCGACTATAAAGAAAAAGTTTAAATACATCGACGCATATTCGTATCAAGTTCTACATAAAGAATATTATTTTCATCATTTATTTAAATTTGAATATGTCTTAATATTGGTTAATTGTGTTTACTTATGACTAGTGGTAGATCTCTTACAGGCGACTGCCTAGGTAGGTACCACCGCAGCTCCTGTTTCTACCGACAAATAGTAATGTGTAGACATAACCGTCTTCTGGACTAAAAGGTGCTTTATGCTAGTAAACTTACTGCAGTAACGAAACCTTAATTCCAGTGTCCTATGACGGGGAGCGAAATGTGGTGCTGTGTTATCTTAACCAGCGCCTCGTTGTTATAGACAAGTTTATCACTTACTATCAGGGAGACGTTTGGCTCGTCTCGTTGCTTCGTAGAATAAAAAAGACCCTTATCACTGTTATTTTTTTTTAACGAGTAAAAGAGTCAGTAATAAGCTTGCTTATAAGTACGTGGCTCTGGTTAAGATAGTATGTATACACAGCATCATATTGCGCTTGTCGCCGTGAAACGTTAGGTGTTACGTATCTTAACCCTAGTAATTTCACTAGCATGCAGCACCCTACAAACCGGAACACAGTAATGTCTCATTATTGTTTGGCGGTAGAAATAGTTTTTACTGTGCTACCTACGTAGACGGCTTCCTTCAGCAGAGACTTACCACCAGTAGTACTGAAATGATAGATTTTCTGACGAACAATCATCACACAGTACCTTCAATACCAAAACCAAACGGTTAAACTGATGAGTAATAGTTAAATTTTGTTTAATGAAAATTTAATAATTATTTCCTTTCTGGAGTTAACTTCATGTTAAAATTTATTTTCTTAAACAATGTGCTTTTAAACTACTGTACAAAATTGTTTTTGTTTAAATTATTTGACTCTATATAAAGCGTTACTACTTCTAGACTAATATAAATATGTCTAGTAAATATCTAGTTTTAAATCTTTACTGTCTGTAGTATAATGATAAAATGATGGACTAAAGTTTACTAAAATGATTCTGCTTGATGGTAAGAAGCTATATCTTTGGTGCTAAAATGTACTAATCATTTTTATTTGGAATGTTAACCCAAGGGACATACCAATCCCATCGTACCCTTTACATAGTTCCATCACATACAGCAATCTAAAGCACTAGCTTAGAAAGAGTTTACTGATATCTTAGAGCTTTTAACATATCTGGGTATATATATAAACGATTGAAGATTATTCCAATCATTAACTGATCCTCAGTAAAGGTGGAAATAAAAGTATTTTTCTTAAAGCATGAACTATCGACAATTTAGGAATGGAAGTCTAAAAACTATACGTAGATAAAATCCAGGTGTAAATTAAGTGCAGCACAAAGCGATACTAATCGATTATTTAGCTAAACAGCCGTTAAAGATTGCTGGTGATTTACAATGAGCTAGATTGAAAACCTGTCACGGGTTTCAAGATCGCTCCGTTATAAAAGTCAAAAGAACTGCATTATGAGCTCATACGGGACCGCGGACCAGCTATGCATTGGTTTTTGCTGCTTTGTTTCATTGTCACCCTGCTCTACCCTATTATGGTAAATATTATTATTTAAATTAATAACATATACTTGTTTTATCGATAAAATCAATCATGTGCCTAATATAATAATTCATAGGTTTTTAAACAACAAAACGTACCCTATTTTAGAGGTTAGTATGTTATTCATTCCATAATAATATTGCCATTGATCTTTGTAAACCTACTCGCTGTTCAATAAAAAAATCCCGTTTATAATATGTTATGAACTCATGTGTTGTTGTTGTATAAATTTATTAACAACAATTTTTAATAACTGTAAAGGATTTGCTTAATTTAATGTATAAAAGATGAGTTATCCTTTAAGTAAACTATGTATTGAAATTATCTAACCTTTGTTAGTGAATGTACATATCATGTTGGCTTCCTATTAAATAATTAAAATATATATATATACATATTTAATAATATCATCATCATCATCAGCCGATTAATGTCCACTGCTGGACGTAGCCCTCCCATATTAATGATAGTTTTTATGTCATCAGGTTGACTTGGATCCTGTGTGTTGTTGTGTAGGACCCCATACCCCTTTGTAGTGAATGTTTATTACTTACATATCAATTTTCAATACGGAACCCGATTGTAGTTTCAAAATACTGCTTACTAGTTAACGCTGCTGTGGTACCTATCTACATGGTCTTGGGTAAAAGACACCATTAAATTTACTCAACTAATTAAACGGATTACTAAACTGATACGGTAATCGGTTATATAGGTCAAAGATCGAAAGAGGATTTTTGAATAATGCCATTGGCCCAAATCCCTCATTATTGGAAGAGGCTTATTTCCAGCAGTGGATGTCTATCGGCTGATGATGCTGATGCCATTGAGAAGCCCTTGTCCTAATGGACATCAACAACTCGAACGCGTAACCAATAGCACTGGTTCTATTGTTCCAGGGTGAGGATTTTGACTCAGTTGACTTCACTAGCAAGTACGCCGAGTTAGCAGCTCCGGCGCCTGCCAACATCGACATCGATGAACTGGTGGCCAGCTTGAGAGCCGCCAGCAACTTCCCGTAGTGACACACCACCCCCCACCACCCCTTGAACCAACAAACCAATGGCAAGTCTACTTACAGCGTTATATCCCACTAAACATGTTCACTTTCATTGAACAAAGGAAACAGTAAGAACTTGTGTAAAGAATCTCTTTGAGATGAAGTTATCGTTTGTAACTTAAGTATTAAAGCGTGCTTTTGTCAGAGGTGCTTGTTTTCTTTTTGAACTTTTTTAATATTTTTACGGTGATACAATTTTGGAAATTGTTGTCGTCAACAACAACGACATTAAGTTTAACACAAATTTTCGTGCTTAATTGTGAATTGCTTATTTTCTTATGTTCTTTGTTGCTGGAGACCGTTTAGGTAAGTACCACTTCGGCCTACAAACTACTTTTATTAATTACTAAGGTAACGAGATTCAATATTTTAAATCTCAAAGCATCAAGCATAATGTGGTGCTGTGTATACTATCTTAACCAGCGTTATGTTAAAGACGAGCGTATCACTTATCATCAGGTGATTGCCTTGTTCGTCAACAAATATCATCATCAGCCGATCGTCCACTGCTGGACATCGGCCTCCCCTAATAAGGAGAGGGGATTTGGGCCGTCTCCCACCACGCCTTCCCAATACGTGCTTGTGGGGAATTAGAGCCTTGTTTTTGATTAGCAGGGTTCACCACGAGCTGGTGAGATTTGCTTGGGTTCCGTGAGGTGTTGTATTGGATTCTTAAAGCCCTCTAATATATATATATATACTAGTAAAATCGTTTGATGATTTAAAAACTCTTTCAATCCCTTTACTAGTATAAAAGTTATTAAAACTATGTTTTTATTATACTTTAGGGTTTTTGTGGTAAAATTTAGTTAAGCAGTTAAGTCACAAATAAATTCAAAATTCTCAGTTATTTTTGTATAATGATGTTCAAATAATTATAATTGAAGTTAAGTCAGCATTCAGATATATAGAAAGGAAGTTAGATATATATATTGGATCCTTTATATCAGTCAAGCCATTTCCTTCTTGCTGGGTACAGGCGCTCGTAGTTCAGGTTCACGTCTGAGGGGTGAGGAGGGGCGGCTTCGCGACGGGACTGCCGGCCAAGAGGGATGTAGTCATACGGCACCTGAAATGAACTACGTGTAACACATACACAATATCACTAGTTTGTTTCCGTTACCGCAGAAATTACAATAGCTACAACTTCATCCGAACGGAAACGCACTATGATTCGGCGGTAGAAATGTATCCAGACTGAAGACGAGAATTATTACTATATAAAACTTTACCATAAGGTTATTTCTAAAAATTTTATCATATAAGGTGCTTTAGCTTACTGGTTTGAACGCTTGCCTTCCACTCCGAAGGTACTGGGTTCGAATTCGGCCAGCACCAATGATTATTTCCATTTATGTGCAGTTATAAGACCAACTAATATCACGTGGTCTAACGGTGAAGAAGAACATCGTGAGGAAGTCTACATATCTATGTGATGATCAACCGCGGTCGGACTAGTATGTGAAATGGAGAAGGCAATGGCAACTCCACTCCATTATAACTTACAAGAAAGTCGTGTAGTTCACTACACGTGATGACCATGACTCTCAGTCATGAGGAAGTACGACTTAGAATAAAAACTATAAGGTATTTATTATCAAAAATTATATTTTTTTTAAGTGAGTTCACCTGATGGTAAGTGATAAGCTCGCCTATAACAACGCGGTGTTTGTTAGGATGGTGTACACAGCACCGCATTAAGCCCGCCGTCTTAAGACAAAAGGTGGTAAGTCTCGTTAATCAAGTAATGTAACATAGTAATGTTCGCACAGTACTGTTTGTCCGCTGCAATAGGAGATACAGTGGTACCTAGACGGTCACCTGCAATAGAGACACTTTTTTTTGTCGGGTAGGAAATCTTCAAAAGATACTCTACTTCTGGGGGAAGTTAGGGTTATGTAGGATTTATACTCAGTAAAATCCACGCGGTGGTCATCCTCAGTGCATTGCGGAAGGCCTCGGGATCTACGGAATTCACCGGAGCCTCCCTGCACTGCTGAACACGTCCCGGGGAGAGCTGTTGCCCTCTCCAGTATAGACACTATGCTACGTACTTGTCGTCTGACCCGGGCTCACTTAATGGGTATTGAAGGCCCCTACCCTCAAAGCCGGTGAAACCTTTTCAGTCTCCTACGACAGGCAGAGCATACCTTAGTCCTATATTTGTTAGCCCGAAACTACAGGTCTAAACAGAGACCTACCACCAGTCTCATTAATCATAACAAAACTCACCTGTGCCACCACAGTCGCGGCTGCAGCGAAGAGAATGAAGCAAACGAGTAAAGATTTCATTTTAATTAATTCCGCACAGCGACTTCTGCGAGTTGAATCTTAATTAAAAAGAACAACTTCCGCGTAATTGCTTTACGATATCCGGTACATATAAATTTGACTAATGAATTATTCTTACTATTTCGATTAGCAATTTTCCATTTTTTTTTTCAACAGGATGATAACATTCACCTGATGGTAAGTGATAGTGCCTATAACATGACGCTAGTTAAGATTGTATACACAGCACCACAGCACTCATCTCCTTGAGACGAATGGTGTTAAGTATCGTTACCCCAGTAATTTCACTAGCATACAACACCTTTCTAATCAGAACACAGTAATGTATGTACAGTAATGTGTCGGCTGCAATAGAAGCTGCAGAACTAGACTATCTCCGGTAAAGGAGATCTATCACCAGTAAACAACGATTCTGCCCGCTATCAAAACTAATGACCATTCTGACCATTCATGTCGTTCTTTTATAAAGATATGATCATCATTATCAACATCCTGCGGTAGTCCACTGCTAGACCAAGGCCTCTCTTAACGAATGGTGTTAAGTATCGTTACCCTAGTAACTTCATTAGCTTCAGCAACTTTCAAACTGGAACATATTTGCACATTATTATTTAGCGGTAGATAGAGGAGTAGCGGCGGTAGACGGTCTCCAGCTACTGCGGTAATTTCACTGATCTTTAAATTATAGCTAGGCAAATTAAAAAAAAAAAAGAGCTGCGATGATACTGCTTAGACGGTCGCCAGTAAGACTAACTTAAGAATACTAGTAATGTTCTAAATAAAAAA
>DWLS01003816.1:0-15057 GCA_018246255.1 Pachliopta kotzebuea | reverse complement strand
TCTAATTTATTAAACACTGTCTACAGATATTATTATTATTAAATTAAATTCTGTCGCGGTATGTATGGATTATATATATATATATATATATTTCAACATTTATACTATTTGTTTGTAATATATATAAAACAAAGAGAAATTTGTATCAAATCTAACTTTTTACACATACCTTGTGCATGTATAAAAATACATTTATATAAAACTAACTGTTAGTTAATTCAGGAAGCAGTTTAATTTCTGCATGTTGTTTCTTTAGACTTTCGGTTACATTCGAAACCCGATGTTCCTTAATGGCCTTAACTGAAGAGATCAGCTTTCTTACGATACGTGGAAAGGAAAAATACAGTGACTAGAATTGACAGCATTCCGACTACGTGTCGAGTTTGATTAGGTGAATATAATGATGTAAGTTTTAATAATGTTTAAAATATATATCCTGAACTTTATTTCGTTACAACTATAAAAAAAACTTTTATTTAGATGCTATCTTACTCAGTTAAACTAATATTTACTTTATCATCATCATCAGCTAATAGATTAGATTAGAAAGATTTCTAGTTAAACAATTATGCCACTAATAAATCTGTAACTTTACATCAAACCTTCTGTTAGTGTTTAATAACTTGATTAAATTTTTTTTTAACTATATTCTTATATTTTTTTATTCGACTACGTGATGAGAAGAAGAAGAGCAAGACGTTCACCTGGTGGTAAATGATACGCTTGCCCATAACAACGGGGCTCTGGTAAAGGGGTAAGTACACAGCACCACATTGCGCTTGTCGTCATAAGACATGAGGTGTTAAGTCTCTTTACCTCATTAATTGCACTGGCATATAAGGCCTTTTAAACCGAAATACAGTTATGTTTGACCGTTACTGTTTGGCAGCAGAAAAATGAGCAGCGGTGGTACATAGACGATGTCCGGCAACAGATACTTACCGCTTCCACCGGAATATCAAAATATAAAACTTTAAGTGAAATAAATAATATAATTTGTTATCCGTTACATAACAACGGTTGTTTCTATAAAAAATTATCTAATGCTTTTTACGCACGAATTTCTCATAAATTTGTATATTTAGTTACGCGTAGTGCGGGGATACTGTTTATAATTGTCAATAGCGGTTAAGAAATTGATTAGAAGGTTGCTAAATGTTTCTTATACAGCTATTAAAACGCTCGTAGATATTTGAAAGTTTATGAAATTGAATTAGGCGGTTTCGACACCCACAACACTGATTCAATTCACTTGACCAGTTTATGTGTTGTTTTGTAACGTTTACGAATTTTTTAATGAATATACATCGTTATATAAGATGAGATGGTGTGTTTCATGTATATATATTCATAGTATTCGGCCGGAAACTTTAATAAAAGAATACAAAAAGCTGTATAGTCCGTATCCGTAATATCATATTGACCTGGTGGTCTTTCCTTGTCCATTGAATCAGGCAGAAATATAATAGCAACACAGCGTGGAGCAACCTATGATCTAGTGAAGATCACGGGGATTAGAAGAATTGCGGAAAGTCGCGCTGATAATTTATTGGAAAGGGAAAACAGTTGACTGAAATAATCTGATAAAGAAGTTTCTTCTTAATTGACCAGCCGACGAGACGGGCAGACGTTCATGAGATGGTAAGTGACATCCTTGCCCATAACAACCTGGTGCTGGTAAAGATAGTATACCCCGCACCACATTACGCTCGTTGACTTATGCTTGAGAGATAAGGTGTAAAATCTCGTTAACCCAGTAATTTTATTTGCCACACTAATGTTTGGTACCAAAAATAAAAGCTGCGGTGGTACCTACTTATACTCTCCGGCAACAGAAATCTACCATCAATAAAAATCAATAAAGCGGAAGTACTCGCACGCAATGTTAATGATATTAACACATTACGACTCTCAAGTCTGTAATTATCATTAATAGTTTGTTACTGTTCGTTCATTTAATATTTTATAACCCACAATAGCCAATGAATTATCAGTTTTCTTTTTTGCTTTCATTATATGCAATAGACATTATTGGCATCGACGTTTCCTTCTCTCTCTAATCGTGACTACTATTGTAAATTTGAATACTTTATCACAAACGTCCCACACGCACGGCTGCTCGCGAACAAAAGATCAGCGAAATTCTAATATGCGTTCTGTGTGAAGAAAGTCAGTTTCCAAGCATGATGCATATGTATGGTACGCATGAACATGAGCCCCGGCGCGACGGACCGAGTCAGGTACAATTAAATGGTGATTCCGCACTTTGCAGTTTATTAAGATAATAGTCAAAATTATGTTACTTGTCTTTAGTATTGAAAACATGAGTAATTAAGGAGAGTGAGTATAATAAACTTACATAATTGCGTGTTGAAAATATCTGTGTATAGATATATTTTCTCGGTTATTTGCTCTTCGTTTTGCTGTCAAAGTAATTCTTTTGCTAATGCAGAATATATTTCATTTTATGACATTTTCTATTACAAACGCACTACCTTTTCTTATATAAAACACTAATATCACTTTTATAAATTAATATATTGAGCGCCGGTTGATTTCAGTGTTGCCAAAAAAAATGAATTTATCTTCAATTTACTTTTATGTTAAATAAATAGCTTATTATATATTCCTTAGTTAACATGAACGTGGTAATTATAAGCTACAGTTCCGAATTAAAAATATTAAAAAAATAAAGATTTGCACAAACTAAATCCTTTGGGAAGGAAATATCCAGGTTTAGTGGATAAGCTAAATATAGCCAGTCTTAAATATGGTATATATTTCATACATTTAGTTAAAAGCTTAAAATTAAAAATACAGATCTAGACGTACTTTTTTAAAAAACTAAAGAAATGTAGAATATTCCGAATATAAACATAACTTCTTCTTTTAAATATCAGGTAATGCTTACTTTTGACATATTTTCATTAGTTTTTGTGGAGTATATATGTTAAAATTCAATTTATATATTTTCAGCGATGGGCGCTGTGAAAGTTTTCTTCCTTATTTTCTTGTACATCACTCTTCGTGTAGTTACGTCGATAGAAAATTTGTAACTTGTCAAGATAATCTATTTTCTTACGTAACATAACGAGCATTTAATGTCGAATGCCTCATGTTGCTCCCGGGCATCTCTCTGCGCTAAGTATTAACCAGCACTGCCACTTAGTTAACTCCAGTAAGTTTCTACTCATCACTTCTGCCTTTATCTATCATCCTATATTTAATGACTTTAGGTACAACAACATAACAACCACTAGTATTATTATTAATGATAAAAAAGGACTTCACTTTTACATTTTCTTAGTGTAAAATTTTCCAATTGATTCACATGCGGAACTAACGGATACTTTATTATATTATAAAGTATACATATTCACTTCACGACACGTAGTTTCCGGTGAACCGAACGCCTAGGGCTGTACGCGTTAATGGCTGCTTGAGACTTGCACGGCGCCTTATTAGTGACACGCGATAAATATGTCTACTAAGTTGCCAACTTGAAGTCGGCTAAGTCAATAACTGCATCTTGCTTCCTGTGCATTGTTTTGCCTGGTCGCGCATGGAAACGCTTTTTACAGAATCTATTATAACAGTGTAATAATGTGTTGAAAGTTCAATACGTATTGTGTTTCTATTATAATTTTCGTGTTTTACACATCTTCATTACAAATGTAAGATGGATTAACGTAATTACATAATAGAAACATTCAGATGAAAAAGTTTAAAAAGCTGATATAGAGAGAGAGAAGGTCTAGGTGACTTATGAAAATTTGATTGAATGGAGAACGTTAGAGAAATATATCCTGTCGATTTTACTAAATTACCTGATGACAGTCTTCTTGTTTTTAGGACATAATCGGAGCTTGAGAATATAGTGGATAATTCTAATCGGAAGACTGTCCTTAATCTCTAATTGGGCGTGACTAATTCACTATAATTTCTTTACTTACATCTATTCTTCATATAGGTTATCAATGCGAAATACAAGCCTATAACATTAACATTGTATGTTGTTGATGTATTGTCAAGCCACGGGAAATAAGTTTAATGACTTATTACCGAGAACAGCGTCTGGTCTCCGTTAATTGTACTAGAAAGTTATGTATATATTTATGCATGTAGTTGTAGCTTATCCGATTCTTGGCTATTATTCTGTAGAGGTATGTTTCCAGGATGATGTATGATGAATCGCCTCATTTGATAATGACGAATAATTTAGGAGTAAAGAAAAAATATAATAATATACGAGTTAAATATAACATTAGCAAGGCAAGTAGGTTGATCACATTACAATCGAGCTTGTAAAGGAGGTAGCCGACATTTTATTTGCAGGTTAAATTTTATGTTGTTTTTTTATAAATTCGTGTATACTTTATAAAAAGAACCCTCTTGCATAGATTCTTAACATGAATAAGCTGTTATTATTCAAACAGTAGCTAACAAGCCTGTTACAATAGACTTGTCAGAATAAAAAACTTACTTCATGAAATTATTTATAAATTTACCAAAAAAAATTAAGCTTTTCTGCAAATATGAAATAATTAATTATATAAAAGAGATACTTGACGATTTCTTATATTTACGAGAATTTACTAATGCCATTTTATTGCTTTTCGGCGTTACTTGGCTGATAATGATTATGATTATAATGAATCCTACTTTATAATATTATATTACTATGTAAGTACCCAGGAAGACAGCATATCGGGACATCCGCAGTCACTCGTGACCACGGCTGCTGTAAAGTGGCCGAAACGATGCGATAATAAAGTAAATAAAAACAGTTAAATAAATGCGATAAAATTAGTTAAGTTTAAAAGTGAGAGAAATTAAATAAATAATAATTAATTCAAAAAAATGCGTTAAAAGAGTTGTTTGGTTTTCGCACGGTCAGTGGAAGAGGCGGCCTTTCGCACACCGAGCGAAAACGCCAGTCTAACATATGGCCCGCCTCTGACCGCACGCTCGGGACGCCCCCAGTTACACAGCTATTTGTGTTGTTTGTGTATTGGCAGAGGTTTGAGCTGTTATATGTTCAGCAAAATGTGCATTCGTATCCGTGAAGTGGTGTCCGAGTGTGGTGGAATAAATAACCTGTATGTCATGAGCTAGTGCACAACTACACCGATGTTTTTGGACGGACGAGGTTGGTTTATTAACTGGGACCGTAGGCATTGAAAGAGTTAATTAACCCCGTAATTTAAGTCTCTTGAATATCATTTACAGTTTTAACAAACGACTTGGGTAATGGAAAAAATATTATTATTATTATTATAATTTATTGAGTACTATATGAATTTGTAATCGCAAAATTCTGGCCTATAGCTTTCGTAGGAAATACTAACTTTTTTAGTCTTGCTTTGAATCCATTAAACTTAAAGGCGTATTAAATACTTTAAGTTCGTAGCCGGTTAATAGAGGTTGTTTTTTTCATCGATAATGCCTCGTTTGGCCTTCAGGGCGGAAAGCAGTCGCAGACATAGGGCTCATTAAACTCGAAAGTTTCCGCTTGACCTTGCCCTAGTGAAGGTTATTGTCTTGATCCTTTGCATTGCTAAATAACTACTTTATACTATTAATTTGGCAAATGCAAGAAATGTATGTGCACTAAAAACGATTTAAAAATGGCTTACAGTTAGAGGTTAAGATCTTTTTTATGATAATATAAAGCGCATAGTAAAATTTGTTAACAAATTTAATGGTAAGACGAAGCGAGCTATTAGCTATGAATATAAACTTTTACTGCATAATATAAGTAAGAAATGTTTATAATACAGAGACGTTCATTTTATATTGGTTGGTTATACTTGCGATATATTTAATGTCACTTAAACTTTTTGTCACAAATTCATAAAACCATAGTGTTTTAAAAATATTTATAATTTCGTAAAAGGAGGATATTATGAGATATTTTATTTAAATGGTGGCGCTTGCATTAATAACTAGGAAATGGAAACCGTTGCATTCGAAGTATATTGTTTCGACTACAAATTGTTTAAACCGGAGTTTTGTTTTCGTCTTACATCTGCTACCGGTGAATAACAAGTTTGGCCAACTGGCACTTTGCTTATTGACAATTTGGCCCATTCGTCGCTAATTTTTAATTTAACATTGGACGACCGCCAGGAACAATGGCCACCTGCCCTCAGGGCCTCATGGTCGCTTACTATCATTGTTTTATGACAATTAACATTCAATACGGCAACACTTGGAATTTGGACACTAACAGTTAGGCTGCCGGGGACGAAGAAGTGAAATACAATTAATAATTACTACATAAATATTAATCACAAATAAATTTAAATACCCTTATTTTGTTGCCTTAATTTCATTTACTAGTAGTCTCTCTCTTACTAAATTCTCAATTATGTGTTTACCTCTCGAATATAATAATTGTTATGGAATTCAATAATCTTAGTTTTTTTTAATTTTTATACGTTCCTTTTCGTATTTTGGGTAGTGGTCTATTATATCCATATTGTTTTATTCTTATTTGTCTATTTCCCTTTGTCGTTCTAAATTTTTTTATCTTTCGTGCACTAATCTTAGCGCCTCTACGTAGCCATAAATATTTACTGATTTAATAGTAAAAGAAACTGCTTATTTTCTAATTAATAACGTCGTGGGAGATCATTACGAAAACTTTTGTACATCAATACCATTCGGTGATGAAATTGTTGTTATTTACATGCAGGAAAATAGGATATCAGAACATTTTTAAAATTTGGTAAACAACGAAATGCTCTCCTATTTATTGTGTATTTCCATACATTGTCTAACGAATTTAACTTATTAGTATTTGTTTGGTTTTATCTTAATATAAAGTTGAACATTAGCATGATGCGTATTAAATGATAATTGATAAAATTTATTATACAGTAGGAAAAACGTTTCAAAAAGTTAATTATAATATATTTATCTTTATAATTGTCTACTGCTGGGTTTCGGAAGCAATTACAATGGCATTTTTTTCTTACAATTTTGTTAAATGTATGGCGATTGTTAAGTTTTATAATAAGCTTACATTCAGTCGTTTTAAACACAAACAAAAAGTAACTTATTCTAATGACTGTCATGTAAGTAGTCCGATTCTGCTGTTCAGCATAGAACGCTATTGTCTTGCTAGTGATACATCATCGCTGCTTTCAACTTTCTCGCAATAAGCCGCCACTATATGACTTTTACAACAAAAGCACTTCTTTATCTCTTTTGCGACCATTATAAAGTCATTTCGTTACCACCTTAAAACACTAGGGAAATGTTAGAAACTACATACCTGAGCTATGAACCTTTACCTCACACATTTACCTCACACATGGGACTTAATAGTTTTACAATCTTGTCTATAGGCTTACCTATAATAATATTTAAAGCTGTATTTATAGTTAAATAATGATAAAAATTAGACTGTTTTTATTAATCGTTGGAAATACCGGGAATCGCATCGCGGGAAATGTTCACATCTATTAGGAAAGGGCTTCGTTCAATGAGCATGGATATTCAGGATGCATCGCTATAGACATAAACTATACGGGTTTTGAGATCGAACTTGTTGCAAATCAGATTTCTAAACTACTAAGAATTTAGAATTAATATATTTATTTTATGTTTAATTAATGTGTCAATTCGCATGGCAATTTATTTCTTTAACGCAATATAACGACTTATTTCCACGTGTTTTCAGTAACTTTACAAATAAAACCGCGATGAAAACTTTGTCTTCATACGATGTTGAAACGAGCGCAAAAGTAAGGAAGTGTTAATGGTATCGAGGTCTCATAAAATCAATTATCCGTCCCGGCTTGGACCTTTATTATTCCAAGAAACAAGGATTTGAGCAGGTTTATTCACCGGCGTTAGCCAAACTGTCGACGGCTTTATTATTTCATTGGAACTGCGAATATTAATTATAATGATAATAATGATTGAGCTATCCTGAATGAAGATATCATCAGAAAGATATCATATAGAGAGAAATTTTCAGAAGTATGGCAGTAACTTTGTTGCGATGTGTCAATATCTGAAAGCTAAAGATACCTGCTTAATTTTCGGTAGCCTTTTACATAAAAGTTAATTTTCAAAATTTTATCAACGCAATTTTATAGGAAAACGAAATTTTATTCTTAGTCGCCTGTGTGCACGAAACATATTTATCTGTGGGAAGGCGACTTAAAAATAAAACAGAAAGTTTGAGAATTTCGCGTTCAAAGGAGATCACAGAGGATACGAAGTCTCGTGCGGTTGTTCGAAACGTTTATGTTTTATTAGGCGAGCTTTAACCTTCAGTTCGCGGTTTGAACTAACGACCCTCCTAGGGCGGGCTTACTGCTCGGCCCCCTGACACACATACAAAAACACAACTAAAATTAGAATGTGATTCTCACTACGCGCTAGACGCAAACGAATGGATTATAGTATTAATAGCGCGGTTGTGCGTTAGAAGTAACGGTGTAAATGAACTGTTACGTGACAGTCCATTAAGATCTATAAGAATGTAGACATTTTTCCGCATAATTATAATGTTGTGTTGCTTAGGATTCATACAGCATCATTGCGTTCATACCTATGTAATTACTACATACAGTATTCTTCACCGGAATAAACCGGTGGTGGGGCTTTGCTGCCGGAGATTGTCTAGGTAGGTACCACAGCAGCTCCTTTTGCAACTGACAAACAATAATGTACAAACATCACTGTTTTACGGTTTCAAACGCGTTGTAAGCAAGCCAAAATTACTGAAGTAACGAGACACCTTGTCTCAAGGCGACTAGCGCAATGTGGTGCAGTGTATACCATCTTAACTTGCGGCGGGTTGATGTGAACATGCGTATGTCTTGTTTACCGTAAACGAACACCTTGCCCGTCCTGTTGAATAAAAAAATGTTTGCCTCGCATTACGGTTCCGTATCAAAAATTCACCTGCCACCATAAGTATGTTAAAGCTTTAAAACAAATGTTACATTAAGTAATTATTATATTTAAAGTCATTGCATATAATAAAATGCTTCATTGACGTGAAGTTTACTCACTCAACTTCATGGTTCATGTAGTTCCTATCTAAATAACTAACATAGGTTATTTTTATCGAGCAATACACCAAACCTGCGTATGTGTTCGTCAACGTTATAAGCTAAAGAGACAGATAAGGAGGAACTGGATTTTAGTACTTATACATAGTTGCTACGGAATCGTGCCTTGCTCCGCTGCGTGTACGAAATAGCGCAAAAAGAAATATGAACACGAACAGTCCTTGATGCGTAACGTAAAGTTTTATTTTCTTACTTTTCTCTCTGACGAATTTCATAGAGGATATTAGAAAAGAAAAATGTGAACGGATAAACCAATTTTTATGTATTTCTTAATTCTGTGCCGGTCTCTTCATTCTACATTTACGTAGTAGAGTTTGGATAGTGACATTGTTTATTTAAACCCGTCTTTATATATTAACTCTAAAATGTAAATCTGTTTCAAGAAACGAAATGCAGAGATTTTTTATTCCGCAAAACGATAAGACAAGCAAGAGTTTTTCTTGATGGGAATTTATACGGTTGACCCATAACAATGTGGCGCTGGTTAAGGATGACATACACAGAACCTCATTGCGCTCGTCGCCTTGAGACATAAGGTGTTAAGCTTCGTTACCCCAGTAATGCCACCGGAATAGTAATATTTGTACAATATTAACCAAAATTTGTATAACGCCAGAAATGGGAGCTGCGGTGATAGCAATCTAGACGGCCTTTGTAAACACAGTCCTGCCAACAGTAAAGAGTACTCTTGCGTAAGACAGCTGCATCGTTGTTGTGCGATCATTTAATCATGTGGAATTGCGGTTCTAATAGTCCATGAAATATATAATAAATAACAATCAAAACATTAACCCGATAGTGAGTGAAAATACAAACAACAATTCGGTACTTTTCAGTACTCATTATCTTAGCACCACATTACGCTTAAAACTTTGACACATGTCTCGTGAGCCCTCATTTATAACATTAGCTTAACCGACCTGTTTAGCTGACATAGCCAAGGTGAAGTGCCTATCGATGCCCAATGATCTTTATCAATATCTATTTAATTCACAACACTCTATCGTGACCTAGCTTTTGCATGGTCTGATCTTGAACTTCGTCGAACAGTCTTACATCCAATCCTTTATAACTAGCGTTACATTTAAATGAAATAATATTAGTTTTTAAATAGTTATGTATAAATACCAAGGTTTGTTTATTAATAATAACAAAGGCAAAATGAGAATTTCTTATTTATTGTAGTTTTCCTCGAACCTTTTCTGCGTTTGTTACCTGCACCTGTCTTGTTAACAAATAACAGGTCACGTCTTCACAAGTGACGTCAATATTAGTTATTACACAGCAAGTTCATATTTAGAGAACAATACGTGAATTATACCACTCATTGGCAGACGGGCCGTCGCTAAAACCATATTAGCGTTAATTGAAGATAAACAATGCTGATTGATCAATGTTGACCTCAAACAAACACTATCTAAACATCGGAATTAAAATATTATTTGCAATACTCTTGCTCTTTTTATTAACAAAAAGTAACTTTTAAGTAGAATAACTTTGCTATCTATTTATTTAACAGTTAAGGTTTTATATTAATAAAATATAGAAAACTATCAATCATGTTATTTTTTAACCTGTGACTTTTAAGACAAAAATAGCGAACTTAAGCTGTACGGTTTATTTACTGAAGGTATGCAGGATATTTCCTTATTGTACAAAGGTCATGTAGTACTTCTATTCTTTTCGTTGTTTTGTATTCGACAAGTAAAGAGTTGATAAATTATATAAACAATTCAATATATCATATTGAAAAAATAAATAGTTCAGGTTATTTGAAAACTTGTTTTAATAAAACTTTGTTTAACCTTTCCAGAAAACGTCTAGAAAACTGATGGAAATTATGTTCAGGTCAACAAAATACTTTTATGGTTTAACTATTGCATCAAATATTACTGTTATATATACCAATAAAATTGCAAAGTTAGTATCATGATTACAAGAAATGGTCAAGTAAAACTTAATAACTGATAAGTTATGTTTAAACATGATTTTTTTTATTAAAACTGTTTCGATAAATGTGAGTAAAGGAACAAGGAAAGGGCATGATGAGGAAAGTGCTCACATAAGTATACCAAAACATTTATTTGTGTGAAAAAAAGAAAATAGTTCCAATTTATTTGTTGTTACTTGTTTATGGAAAAATTAGAGTATTACTACAAATATTAGAAAAAAATTAAAATATGGATTCCATAGATTTAATACCAAATTCTTTAGATCATCATCAACCGATATAGATCCTCTCAACAAATCTTTAGATACTTATATACAATATATTTATACGATATAACGGAGTAGTGTGTTAATGATGTCGACATGATTGTCTTCAACTTTATCATTTTAAACAGTCACATAGTGTCATTGCATTTAAGTTAACCGTGGGTAGAAAATTCACCAAGCCACTACTCGTACGTTATCACGATGTGGGGCTGTCATCATCTAATGGTGTATTCATTACACGGTTGTGACAGAAATCCGTTACCCCACTTAAAACCGGGATTCTGATACAAAGCATTAAATCCGCAATGATGTCCCCGTATACTCACTTAACAACTTGACGTGTAACTTACGTAACGTGCGTTATTTAGAAAACTAACCGCCCACTTGTTACATGGAACTTATATTTCATAGTTTGCATTTCGTTATCACACACTTTTCCTTATTCGGCCAACATAAATTATATGTGGATATGTTAGACATTTTTATGTAACTTGAACTTTGTACTATTGATTTATATGAGCTATTTGTGTATTATAACATCAATTATATATGGCTGTAGTGATACCAATATAAATTTCTATGTATGAAAATTTTCATTTATTTTATTTTTGACAATGTTGTTACAAATCTATTTTTAAATTTTTGTATGAACAGTAAAAAGTAACCATTTTTAAGTAATGCTTTACATTAGGTATAATTTTGTTAACATTAAATATGTCTTGAGAAATCTTTTCAGAGAAAGCCAATTACATCCAGTTTGCTAAACCATACGAATGACTAAACATTTAAACACTTTACATAAAAAAAAAATTAAATACTGGTTTGGATATTTACATATTAGTCTGTAATTCTGATTGCGTACATTTTGCATTTTAATTTTGCGATAATTCAAGGAAAAAAGTATAAAGCGACTTCAAGGGTTTGAATGCGATTATGTCATCTTCATACGCTTGTAGTCTGTAGGGTTTATACAGTGAGTAAATTTGATATTTTGTTGATCTATATACGTAACAATCGTCCAATTGACCAAAACAATTGGAAATAAATATACACCTCAATTATTAACTGTATTCTGTTTGTATTCAAGAATATCGTGTGTACACGGTTGAGATTACTTTTGTAGTCAATGTAGAGTATAACTAAAAGTATATGTTATAGAAATGAATATTAGTTTTAAGTAGGTAAAAGTTAAAGAGATCAAAACTGTATTTTAAACTAACCAGTATTTACTGACAGAATTAGAAATGTTGAGTTTTTGCGCGAAAGTGATCGCGACAGTCGCACCTTGTATTAATGCTTCCCGTATACGAGTTAAAGTTGAACTAAAACGTAATACTTCCGCCTTATACCATACTAACACGCACAAAGTGTCACCTAATTGGTTTCGGAGTCAAGTGCGGTCAACTTGACCCGTGGTTACATCGTTAAAATACATAACACGTGTTGATAAAGGTGGGTGAAAGTGAGTTAAATGATACTATAATGCGGAAGATTGTAAACGCCTGTTGCTTAGCACGATATAACATCGTATCGATGTTAAGTTATAACATGTTTCATTAATGTTGTAATGTTAAATAAATTAAAGTTAAAAACACATTGGATCTATTATTGTAAATGTTAATATATCTATTATATGAAGCAGCCCTAGTATATACCTTAATTTGAAATTTCCACAATGCTCTCAATTGATGCCCACGCGTCGCCCGTTACTCCTCGGCTGACCCTCCACAGAGACCGTCCACGAAATTACTATTAAGACACCATCCGCATAATTATTTTGATATAATCATGAGGTGGAGAAGTTAACCCAATGGGGTTAACTTCTACGGGACCTTTGTTACTTTCATTTAAATCCGCTGTCAGTTTATATGACGGATACTTTTGATTATTAATTTTAATATTATTACTTCTCTTTGTGTCCATTTATCTTGGTTTATAAGTTTACGTAAGTTTATTCCTAACTATTAAATAACTGAAAAGTTTGTTATTGAATTATTTTACTGTGGCTACGATGAAATTAAATTCTTTATAGTTTATATATATGATCACATAGCGGAAATGGGCGCTGGCATCAGCTGCATAATGACGCGTAACTTCGACGAGGATCGTCAATGAAGCGCGTGGGAAAAGCTATTTCGCTTCAAAAATTACTTACAAAATGAATTACAGTGATTAATTGTCATGTACATCCGCTTACTTCCCTTTCACTGTTTACATTGCTTATGATCTTGGCTCAGGGTGATCAAGACTTCGAGTTGAAGCTCTTAAAATAAATTCTTGGTTACAGGTTAACACTCATTATATTACATATACACATTTATAAAAACACTAAATATTATTAAATACTAAGGAAATTGTTCGTCGAAGCGACTTAATGCTTAGGACATTCACTTAGTAGTAAGTGATACGCCTGTCGCACGTGCTCATCGCTATGACTTATAAAATGTTAAGTCTCGTTTTCCCAGTAATTTTACCAGCTATAACGTGCTTCAAACCGGTAAACATTAATGTTTACACACTACTGCGTGACGGTAGAAATAAGCACAACGATGGCACCTAGACTGTCTCTAGCAAAAGAGCACTGTTGCCATGAGTAAATTTATAGTTTTAAAAATACAGGTATGTTTTAATGTATGTATATGACTTATTTAATATTCGTGAATGAATCGTTATAAGGTTATACAAGCGATTTCACTTCCTTATTACTACTTACTACGCCTTGATAAATAAAGTACGAAGGGCCTTGACCAAATAGGAAAGTATTTCGGGGCGAAATTATATGATAGTAATATTTGAACCGCATATACGATTAAAACAGGTTTATATAAATGTTAGTTTTATGAAATCATTTGTGGAAATATTTAACTAAGTAACATGCCGCTTTTGAATTCAGGATCTTGCATGAATATTTAAATTACCGTTTAGTATGTAACTCATACACGAATTGGTTTAGTGCAGAATTAATAAAGGATAGTAAAAAAAGAGCAGTTGCCAATGACGATGTGTTAATAACGCTATTGCGATTACTGCACCGCATTATATATTAACCACACATACACAATCAATAGTTTTTGTCATATCTCATTAGTGAATAACAATAACGATTTTTCTATCATGTTAATAATCTTCTAATGCCGTATATAAATATTCATATTTGCATCAATTTCTAATCATCCTAGATTCTTTAATTTTATTTTTAGTCTTAATTCTATCACTTTAGCTTTTTACATTTTTTTACTGCTTATATTTTAGACTGGGGTTGTATGTTCATTACATAAGATAATTATCTTATTATATGCTGTTTATTTTTACCAAAGACCTTATTAGCTATTTTAGTAGAATATTTTAAGAATATCGAAGTTTAGATATAAAACGTTATTTCTGCCGCCAATGTATCACTTATTATCAGATGAAAGTCTTGCTCGCCTCGTTGAATTAACTTATATGTATTTATTTATTAAAAGTTTGTAATAATTTAGTGTTTTGATCACAACTGTTGAGTAAAAATTAATGGTAGGATCAAGCGATATACAATTGGAAATTGTTTCTTTTATTTCATAAAGAAAAATAAATATTGATGATACTTTCATAATTATTATTGTTTTAAAAGATTACATAGATTAGAGGGCTCACCGCGAGCAGATGAGCTTGGCTTAGGTCCCGTAAGATATCAGACGGTGGCCTCCTTCTGCGAAGAGGTAATGTCGCAGAAGGAGGCCGCGGAGCGGGTCCGGGAGGGCGATGCGCA